>JAXQQM020091902.1:0-40372 GCA_034641835.2 Pinus albicaulis | reverse complement strand
TCCAAGTAACCTTGATCGAGACCGTCGGATCTCCAGGTGAGATCAACGGTTAAACACATATCGGGAGGCGAGGAGACGGTGGACCAGGGGATACAGAAACTTTGGTTAATTCGCGCGCATCTTCAGAGTGCGATGGCCGTTGGATGCAGGCCTACGGATCTGATGGTTGACATTAATTCCGCTGCGCGACTACGATCGAATGATAACGCGCGAAATGGAGCGGTTTTGGGACCGTACAGAGGGACATGCAGCGATCAGCGTATGGAATCGCTGGCCGAAGGAGGAATACTGCCTGCCCAGCAATGGTGGTGCGGAAAAATCACGCTGGTTTTAGGGGTAAGGCGCGGCGGGGACCACAAGGCGAGTACGCTGTGAGACCGTTGATTTACGATTGATCGGATGGCTGAGAATACGCCCGATAGTTGTATGCGGCAAGCGCCTTCGAATTTGGCGCTTGGTCTCGGGGCGAGGTCGTGTGGAAGGAATAGGTGCTGGGGCTAGGGCCGAAAGGTGCTAAGCCAAATATGTTTACAAATATGGATTTTTAGCCTTTTGAAATGCAATTTCGAAGATAAGAGAGGGCAACGATAGACAACTAATGAACTTTGCAAGACGGGGCAAGGGAGTTAGAAGATTAAAACCAGATAGTCCATGGAAATTTTAATGGGGAGATGATCACGATCAACATTGGCTCCACCTGGGGACGGCACGTTCGTCCCTGGACGTGTCGAGAACTTGCAGACCCTTTGATCATCTTTTGTGCAGACTCTGCCCTTCAAAACCTCTTCTTCTCATGATTCATTATAACACTCGCATCATTCAGACAGCAATAAAACAAAAATTAATATACAATATGATATAATCAGCCCTTGACCTGAATCAGAATTGGAAGTAGGGCTTTAAAAACTGTCCGTTTACGGGGGCATCCAGTGGGTCACCCTGTAGATTCTCCAATATGAATGTGTTATTACCTCCCTGTTCCACAATTTTGAAGGGACCGAACCAAAGTGGATCAAATTTACCATGTTTTCCCTTTTCAGCCCTTCGAACATCCCATCTGAGCACCAGATCACCAATTTGCAATTTTCTGTCTTTTGCATGCTGATCAAATATATGTTTCATTCTCTCTTGATATTCTGTTAATCTCTGATTCACTTGGTCCCGTGTTTCCTCAAATTCCACCAATTGATTGATTCTCCTGACCATATCATCCGGTTCTTCCTGACTTTCTTGCATGAAACGTGCCACTGGCAAGGCCAGTTGCACAGGAAACATTGCTGCTCGTCCATATACCAACTCATATGGAGATTTCCCAGTTGCTCTCTTACTGGTGATTCTATTAGCCCATAAAGCATATTTCAATTGGGAATCCCAATTCTTCTGATTTTCATTTATAGTTTTCTTCAAGGCCCTTACTAAAGTTTTGTTGGAAGATTCTGCCAAGCCATTCCCCTGTGGATAGTAGGCTGTGGAATGATTTAGTGCAATATTATACTGTTAGCAGAAATTTACAAATTTTGCATATTTGAAGGCCTGTGCATTATCAGTCACTATTCTAGCAGGGCAGCCAAATCTGGATATGATGTTCTCTTCCATGAATTTTATTATTACTGCATCTGTGGCATTTCTCGCAGGTATGGCTTCCACCCATTTTGTAAAGTAATCTATGGCTGTTAATATCCATTTATGCTGTCCACTTGAGGGTGGGTGGATTTCACCTATAAAATCTATTCCCCATTGTTGAAATGGCTCATTCACATGAACTGGAATCAGGGGCAGAGTTGCCAACTTCTGTCTCTCAGCAAATTTTTGACACTTATCACATGCTCTAACCCAAACAAAAACATCTCCAAATAATTTTGGCCAGTAGAAACTAGCCTTCAGTATTTTATGAGCTGTGGCTCTCCAGCTGTAATGGCCTCCGCAAATTCCCTCATGGAATTCTATCATTATATTTTCCACTTCATTTTCTGTGAGGCATAATAGTAGTATGCCTGAAGGATCTCTCTAATATAATTGGCCATTAGCAACTATGTACTTTTGTGACTTGAGCCTCAAAGCCCTGTATTTTGATTTATCACAGCTGGGAGGACAGCTGAGTGCCAAAAGATATTCTACTATTTCTTTGTACCAAGGACTAGTGAGATATTTCATGTGCACTTTCTGAGTAGCCATCTCCAGCCCTTGCTGCTCTTTTTCTTTTTCAGACTCTTCATTTCCTACCATGGACAAATTTACGCCTAGAGCCTGATAATTTGATTCAGATAAAATCTTGGCTAGCCCCTGCCCTTTAATAAGCTTAGTGGGTCTGATATCCAAATCATATTCCTGTATCTTTGCAATCCATCTCCCTCTTTTTCCTTCACTATCTCCCTGAATGAGAACGTCTTTTACAGCTGCAGTAGGGACATACGCTGTAATGTGGGACTGCAAAACATACATGCGAAATGCTTTGAGGGATTTTACTAGGGCATAGGCCTGCTTCTCCAATATATTATATATCAATTCTGCGTCATGCAGCACATGACTGAAAAAGGCTATGGGCTGCTCATATCCATCTTCGTTTTTCTGCAACAAAATTCCAGTTATTGTATAGGGTGAAGCAAATGAAAAGATCATAAATGGTTTTGTATAATCAGGTCCAGCCAGCACAGGGGCTTCAGCAAATGCGGCTTTAATTCTAGCAAAGGCCTCCCGTGATTCTTGTGACCATTTCACCTCATTATTCTTCTTTAGCATATCTGTTATATGCCTAACTATCTCAGCATAGTTAGGAATAAACCTTCTCAGAAAGTTGATGCAGCCAAGAAATACCTGTATTTCTTTCTTATTCCTGGGGAGAGGAATACCATTTATGACTTCAACTCTTTTAGGGTCTATTTTCACACCATCTTTAGTTACAATATGCCCCAAAAGCTTGCCTTCCTCTAATGCAAATAAAGACTTTTGTGGATTTAGAGAAAGACCGTACCTTCTGCATTTTTCAAAGGTTCTTTGCAAATGTTCAATATGTTCAGCATCATCTTTTGAAAACACTGTAATATCATCAAGGTAGACCACCAGAAATTCATCTTGCTCCCCAACAAAGGCTATGTCCATGGCCCTTTGGAAAGTGGCTCCTGCGTTAATCAATCCAAAAGGCATCCTGGCATACATGAATGTTCCCCATGGTGTAGTGAAGGCAGTCTTCTTCTGATCCTCTGGGAGCACAGCTACCTGATTATAACCAGAAAAACCATCCATCATTGACATTCTGGAAGCTCCAACTACTTTTTGCAGGATGTGATCCATCTTAGGCAATGGATAATTATCTTTTAAAGATGCTCTGTTTAAATTCTTGAAATCCACACATAGCCTTATTTCTCCATTCTTCTTTCGGACGGGGACAAGGTTCGCCACACATTCTGAGTACCTTAATGGCACAATTATTTTAGCCTGTAGCAGCTTTTTAATTTCTTTTTCAATGGAGGGAAGCAGCAAAGGGTTTATCTGTCTAAGCTTCTGCTTATAAGGTTTTGCATCTTCCCTCAGAGGAATTTTATGCTGCATTATATTGGTATCAAAAGTTTTAAGGTCCTGATAGGACCATGCAAACACATCCTTATGTGACTGAAATAATTTCAAGTATTTTTCCTTATACTCCTCTGGGACCTTCTTGGATAATTTGACAATTTTGGGCTCGACATTAGTACCTAGATTTAGATCTTCTACCTGATTTTCTTGTACCATTTTGCTCGGTTGTAATGAGACATCATTCTTGTCAAACAACCTTTCTAGGGGAACCAACCCTCTAGGGATGACATTTCCTTTCAGCTGCAACACTTTACTGCCTGCCATCTTCTCTTCCCAATTATTTTCTGAAATATCTTCAGCCTCCTCTTCTTCACAATCATCAATCTCCATATTAGATAATTCTCCCACTATTTCCAGGAATCTCTTCATTTGTTCCTCATCTTCAAATACTTGCCAATGCTTAATATTGGGATTGATGGTCTATAACGTACCTCAACTTCATACCTCAAGAGAGGGTTCTGAGGGGGACGAAAAGTACTAGCAGCCACAGCAAGAGAATCTGCCATTCTATTCTGTTCTCGGGGCATGAACTGGATATTAAATGATGAGAAGAAATTCTCCACCATGTCCCATATTTCATTCCTGTAAGCTCTCAGCCGAGGGTGTTTGGTTTGACACTGATTCCTGATTTGTCTGACCACTAGTTCTGAATCTCCCAGAACTTTTAAACTTTGTATGCCCATGCTCCTGGCTGTCTGCAATCCCAATAGTAGTGCTTCATATTCAGCCACATTATTAGTAGCCTCATATTCCAATTTAAAAGACAGTGGCACCCATTTTCCTGTAGGAGAGATTAATAATACTCCAGCTCCATTACCTTCTCTTGAATTTGCTCCATCAAAATGTAGAGTCCATACTCCTGCTTCATGGTCTTCTAAAGGCTGCTCAGTCTTGATTTGACAGAAGGAAGGTTCATGAGCATAATTCTGATCTTCTTCTAACATCAAACATGAGAAATCTCCTTCCTTGCTGTAGACTGGTGAATTCTCTGAGTTGTCAGCCTTAGTCACCATCTTGAGAAATTTGGTTTCTCTGTATAACCTCCTCTCCTGGCCACCGAAAATTGGGATAGTGGCATATGTTAAGTCCAATTTGAGCGACAATATTCCCAATATAGGGTCTAAAATCCTTGGCATTTTGTTTGAAACTTTGAACTTGAATAATTGAATTTGAACCCAGGCACAAAAAAAAATTTCAAAAAAAATTAAAAATTGCCCATCACATAAGAAGCAAACGCAAATGTAATTGTTGATTTTAAATTTTAAATGCCCTCTTCTCACTCACTTGAACACACACAAAATCACTAAACAAGGGTTTGAATTTTTGTTATTTGATTCTTGAAAGTTGAAGTTTTAAATTTTAATTCAATCCAGAGTCTAGAGTCTAGACTCTAGATTCTAATAAAAAATAAGTTAGAAAACAAGCTAATTGAAATATAGAATGATTTAAGAAGGCATTTCTGTAACAATTTACAAAGAATAAGAGAAAAAATACATACCTGGCAGTAGCAAACCGACACCTTCAATCTCCCATGTTGAGCGGTGGACAAATCTCCAAATCCACACCACAAATCTTGGACAATGGCAAAGCTCAAGCCTCAATCACCTCCTCTCGCTCCACAACCCTCAAACGCAGTGACCAGATTGAAAAATGACAGAGAAAAATCGACTTTCGGCCTCTTAACCGCGCATTTTGAGAGACAACCGACTTTTTCAATTGAATCGGGATAAAGTCGGGAGTTTTTCGATTTTATCGCGACTCTTTCAAGGCTGAAAAAGTTGGCTGATATAATTGGCAAAGTGAAAAATTCGCGACATTTTGCCAACTTTTTCCACACTGATTTAACATTACCATGAATCGCATATCAATACTGGGGCCATAGGCTTGATCATTAGGCTGCCCCACTCAAAAATTATCGTTTCTTTGAAAATAATATGCATTTAGAATAGTTTTGCAAAAAAAAATTTTGCAAAAAAGGCTAGGGAGCGAAAATTTCGCTCCTGGTTCGCTCCCTTGCGGGAGCGATTTTGGGAGCGCGATTTAGGAGCGGGTTCGAAGGGGGGAGCCGCTCCCCCGCAACCCTGGTATAAACTCCTCAAAAGACATGACGCGCTGAATCCTGGGATCTAGCGCCTCATACTCATCTATCCCCGTCTCCACAGAATGTGCCAAATCTGCAACCAGATCTGGTTCCCTCTCTCTCTCCAGCTCATCCACAAACTATGGCATACTGGGACGGCTAGCCTGGCCAATTGACTGCTTAAATGTATGCTCATGCATGTGGTGGCTCCACCTCCTGCTCTAGAACCTCCATCTCCATTGTGGTCATGCCCTGGATGATTGTATACTTGCATCCCTTCATCTGTTGCATCATATCCATCATCAGTTGGCCCTACCTCAACATCTTCTGATGTACCTTCAACAACTCGTCCATAACTTGGTTCTGACCTCCTTGCCTTGGCTGGTCATTACCTTCGTTACCTCCTTGGTCCTCCGTGCATTCTCTGGCATTGTCAAGCTCTGTATTGGAAAAATGTTCAGGTTCTTCTCGTCTACCACGTCCTCTTCCTCTGCCTCTGCCTCTGCCTCTTTGGAAGACTACGTGTTGGTATCTAGGTGGCATCACCTATTAGTTTTCTCCCACACTGGCCAAGAACATGCTTTGATACAACTGTAATGTCCCAAACTAGGAGATATAATGAATATCAAGTACATGCACTAAGCCACAAGAAGGAAATCCACACATGCAAGCACAAAATTTACACAAGCAGATATAAATCAGTGAACCATATAATAGCAACCATAAATCTGAGCCATTTTATTGAATTTCAACTGGAACTGAGTACAATGGAGTGAAATGATAGAACCTGGGCTTGCTACTGCAAGCGTGCAAATACCCAGGTGAGGATCTAAGTAAAAGCTCCAACTGAAATGGCCCAATCTGCCCAATGCACTGCCTAGAAATTTTCTGCTGCTACTACTGCTGTTGCTGGAGGCAAATTGTGAAACGACCCCTCAAAATTGCTTCAAAAATTACGAAAAATTAGAGAGAGGCTTCTCACTCCCCAATCAACAAAACCCAGAAGTCGTTTGGGTTGATTCCATCTGAACCTGGAATGCCCAAATTAGTGCGAATTTCCGAGATAATGGGTTCTCTGTCAAGCCTGAAATCTCTACTGTAAAATGGCTCCAATTTCCTCCCTCAAGCTGCTGGAAATTTCCTCTGCAAAATTCCTCTGGAAATGAGTGTGAAATCTCCTCCCAACTCGTGCACAAAATCTCCACTTCAACCTTTGCACTGTAGAATGCCCGGAAAATCCGCGGTGTAGGCCCTAGAGGAAGAAATTTGGTTCTCCTGGTAGCAGTGCTCTCAGCCCAGGATAATATCCAAGGAAACTTGTCCTCCACTACGAAAATTTTCCACAAATTCTCCAACCCGGAATCCACCAAATGCCTGCCTTCCAAAACACCACGAACTCCTCAATTGCGTCCTCTTGGAACTTGCACTAATTGAATGATCTCAACAAATTGGCCTTCCAAATGCCAAAGAGATGAAACTTGAAGTTCACTTGAAGAAGAGATGAAATTCCCGCTTGGAAATGCCTAGTGCTAAACAACATAGGTTGACTTGGCTAAGCAGCTCAAGCAAACTCTCTAATTCTGAAAATGGAATGCCAAAAGATGAAAAAATGAGGCTTTTCTCTTCCTTTTATAATTGCTGCTCACCTCTTCTTTTTGAGCTCCACCAATTCGACCCCCTTCTCATTCCCTTTCCTTGTGGTTCAATTTTCCAATGCGAGTTCGATTTCCCTTTTTGAGTGGTCCCCACAACCGATTACCACTTAATTTTTCTTTTCTCCTAAGTCTAGCCTTCTTTTCTCTCCAAAAATTAAATTGAGCCTCCACAACCCACTTTTCCTAAGTTTATATGCCAAAAAAATTTATTAATAGCCAAAATTGCAAAAATTGAGAATTCCCTTGGCAAAATTATTAATTGGGGACATGACAATTTTGTTTTACTGAAATTGCACAGGTCACATACGTACCTCTCTTTTTGCACTTACTAATAATCCAAGTGAAAATTTAATTTAATAAAATCGACGAAGATCCCAAATCAAAACATTTGTGACAGCATTTTTGGGGCATGACTCCATTTGTCTGCATTTACTTTCCATGAAAACGTTTACTTTTCTGGCATTGGTCTTATTATCATTTCATATAATTTGCTCATGAATGGTTTATTTGTATGTTTGTAAATTACATGCCATTCATTTTATGCTTTTGGTAATCGAACTGAACTCCTAGATTAATCTGTTTAACATTTGCTAATAGCTTACTTAGCCTTATTTTATCTCTTTAGGGTCTACCCCCCTAGGCTTTGTAGGAGTGAGCCTAGACAAAGGAGTAGAGATTGAGTGATAGCAACTCGATTCGAGACTTGTCCCCAATGCCACATTCAGTGGATTAAAGATTTCCTCCCTGTAACCCAAAGTTGTGGATTAGGCGGCAACAATGATCACCACAACTTAACACTCGTTTGATTAGTATGTATGGAAATTATTATTTTCCTTCATTTATTTGGGCAGGCTGCTGTTGGAGTCACGACCCCTTAACCATGTAAGGACACTTTGTAACTGTTTTATTTGGTGTGGCTGATAGTTTCACCACCAGCTCTGTTTCGTATGGTTATCGTGCGTAGTCGAATTTGTGATGAAATGTTCACATCAGTCTTTCCTATGTCGTGAGAGAATTCAACGATTTTAGGAGAACAACTCCCTAATATAGTCGATTTTTCCCGATAAATGCTAACTCTTTGTGCTGTCGATCAGTGAGGATTTATTCTTTATAACTCAAAATAAATTCTCGTGAAACTTTTGGTGTTTGAAATGTGGCTTGAATACTACTTTGTGTTTCCAGAATAATAATTTGTTGCTTCCTTCATTGCAAGCCTCAACCCTGTCAGGTATATGACCTAAATATGAATACTAATGAATCTGGAGCCTTTCAAGCCATGAACCGGTGACTGCAGGGTATGGGGGGCAACTGTTGGGCTGCGACAGGGCTGTTGGCAGGGTACGGCAGTGGCTGGGTTGTACAACCTTTTTATTTTTATTTTTTAATTACTTTACTAATTCTTTTAACATTTTTGCCTTTCTGATTTTCATTCCTTTAAATATGCAGCAATTGATATTTTCTTCAAAAAAACGGAGTTAGAATGTTAAAGGACCAAAGGCCTTTTTATCTTTTTATTTTTTGTTTTGGTAGGTGAAGGCCTCATGATTGGACGAGAATTTTGAGTGTGACTAAAAGCTTTGTCAGACGAGGTCTGGAAAAAGTACGGCCATTGGCTAGGGTCAGAAAACAAAATTTTAATTCCAAATGTGATGAACTAATCTAGTTCAGATCATGAAATCCAAAGTATTTGGAATAATATAAAAAAATTCCAGTTAAGAATAATATATTAAATAAATGTATGAATAATGATATGATATAAAATGATGATGATAGCACAATTAGGGCCGTGTATACATAATACAAATCCAGTAAGGAATAATATATAAAATAAATGTATGAAAAATGATATGATGTATAATGATGATGATAGTACAATGAGGGCCCTGTATAAATCATACCAAAGCGGGAGCGCCCTTTCATTAAAAGTCATGTATTTTTGTTTAGACATGTCTTTTTTTTTATAAGAAAAATATTTCTATGGGAAAGATTGCCAATAATTGTGACCATTACTTGTTTTTTGTGAACAGTATTGTATCTGCTGAAATTATCTAAAATACAAGGCAAAAGTGCATTCTGCTTTTTGAGTTGACTTAATCAAAGTGGATCACATATGAAATTATGTATAATATGCAGTTAGGTTGCATTGTTGGCGGCATTGCTTGTAGAACAATCCTTAAACCTGCAAGTACTTGATATGTGTGGTTTGATACTGTATTCTGTAGACTGTTGCCTCATATTACATCTATCTATTTTGTTTTTGCAGATCAAGACTCAGTGAGGCTGTTAGCCGTTGAGGGTTGTGCAGGCCTTGGAAAGCTGTTGGAACCACAGGATAGTGGGACACATATTCTTCCTGTCATTGTTGCTTTCTCTCAGGCAAGAACATATCCGCAAACATTTAAAGTTGAGAGCATCTAGGAAATATCTGCAGCTAGTTACTCCATTTTCTTCCATTCTTTGTTTTGCTGTCTCCTTCTGGTGAATTATTTTACTACTTGTATATGGTGGAGAAGATGCACAATGATTTCTTTATCTGATTGATCTAGATTCGAATCTTCGATGTATATGGAAACCATTTTTTGTGTTCGATGTATATGGAAACCATTTTTTGTTGGGCCAAAGAATTGTCACAATGAATACCAAATTCCTTCACTCACTTTAAATGTCAACCTGGGGTTCGTGCAAAATGAGGTGCTGTGCACTATGTATGCAACTACAAAAATTCAATCAGAAACTAACATTCTGAAAAATTACATAAATGAAATGTTCAACTTTGACAAGTGATTCCCCTGTTGCTTCACACCATCAACCTTGTGATCTTCACTTTAACTCACTTGACATGTGGAAGGGACGATAGAGATCTCAGGTCATTTGTTATGGACTAAAGAACTAGACTAATGCATTGATGTAATTAGTTAATCAACACAAACAGAATTGAAAGATAAGAAGAGATGCATACGAGGGTTCTCAGTCCTCTCCGTGAGTGGGCCCTACTTGAGGATGTTATTGGAATCCTTGTTTAAATAAGCAACATTGATATATGTAACAGAATCGTTTTCCTCTCTTATTCAAAATCTGTCATAACATCATGGCAGAAGGCTGCCTTCTACTACCACTAGAATCACCAGCAATACTAGAGAAATGATAACATAGAAAAATATATAAGGTCCCTAATCCATCAGCCTATGTTGCTATTTCTGTCTGAACTCTGAATTGATAACCTAACTGAACTCCCAATCACTCTCCTGATTGATGGGAGCTGTCTCTAAAAGTCTGCATCGTGTTTTCTGGGATATTAAGCTTGTTGTGTAATTCAAATTGCCCAAAAGTTAAGTACATGGAATTGCTTTAGAGGTCTCTTGTCACACAAAATGTCTAGGCACCGCGACAACGACTCAGATCGGGGGCTGTCACTTTGATCCCCAATCTCTCTGTTTAAGCTGTCTCCCTATAGCAGACTAAGGGGGTAAGACCCTATGGAAATGGAATGAAGAAGAGCTTGTTGGGAACCAACCAGCTCGGGAGACACAGTTAAGTGACCAAATACTTGTAGATTTGAAGGATTTGATTAAATTTAGATGATTGTTACCAATGCCTTATGGAGTCAACTATCTTGCTAAGAAATTTAGGACCAACTAATTGATGAGCAACTGCCGCTTGGATGAATAACTATCTTATATGTAATGCAGATCCTAAGACTAATATGAAATGCAGGAAACTTGGTTAATTTTAATTAAATACCTGTTCTAAGTTTAAAGTTTTAAACCCTTCAATCCTTTCTATATTGAGCCTGATTTCATAGTAAGTGGCAGAGAGAAGATAAGGTGAAACACACTAAGGTGTGATTAACGATACCTCTCCTTAAAATCTAACGTACTTGATGCCTCCTGCGCTGCAGAGAGCTGTGGTTTTGATGACTGCAAGGTCACCGTTTTAAGTTCTATTAAAATCAGGCTTCTCAAGCAAAGATGGATGGGTACCTATCTTTCTATCGACCAAAATTATGCTTGGAAGTATATTTTAATTATGCAAGACTAACTTAAAATGCTGAATGCAAGGAGAATTAGCAGGTGTTTTAGTGAAACGTGATGTGAAAAACCCAAAGCCCTGATTACAATTTATTTTGATTTAAACACTAAACACTTAAGCGAAAATGCCAATTATGAAGATGCTAAAAAATACTCAATCGAAAGATATACAATTTATTAAAAGGCCACGATAAAGTACTTAATGAAGCGATGATCAAAATTACTTGAAAAATTACAAAACTAGACGTTCGAGAAATACCCAATATTTCAAGTAAAAAAATCGACACTTAGAATTAATTAAACAATGAGTGATCTCAATAAATATCAAGCAACAAAAAAAAATTAAATTTAAATCCCAATGCCAATGATCATGAAACTTAACCGAAGCATTTAAACTTCAACAATTAATTACCATGAAAAACATGTGAAATTTAGATTCTAATTAAATAAACACCTTTCCAAGCAATTCCGGAATTAAAATGATTTTCTCAAATAACCAAACCTAGAAAATTATTACTTTCTCCAATAGTCAAACTATAGAGATATTAAAAAAATTTAAATTTGCCTTGACTATAGAAAAATTTAGATTTCTTCCTCAGAATAAAACTTTCCTTGTGGCTAAAAGCTTTAACACTTTAATAATGGCCCAAAAATCCTTATCAAAAAATAAACCTCAAAATTTGATCTTCAAAATTTTATATCATTCAAAAATTAATTAAAAGAATTTAAAAAAAAGGACTAATGTTAATAGTTAAATTTTTTTGGTTTTTTTTTTCAAAAGTTAATAAAATTTTGATTTTTTTTGTTTTTTAATAGTTAATAGAAATTTTTGATTTGATTTTTATAAATGTCAAAAGTCACTTAAAAAAATTAAAATTTAAGTCAAAAGTTTATTTTGGATGTGGCTTTGAATTAGGTTTAGGAAAAGTTGATCGCGTAAGGACATAGGGAGAAAGGAAAGGGAGAGAAAATGAGAGAAAAGGAGTTGCGTTTTGAAGGATATGAAACCGCGGAAAAGGAAAGGGAAAGGAAAAACACAAAGAAGGATGGAGGGCTGCAGATTTGGAGGAAAACACAGGCAAAGAAATAGAGAAGCGGAGATTTAGGCAGATTTTAAAACGCAGGCAAGGGGAGTCTCAACTTGAAAACCCCTTAAAATTTCTCTAGAATTTTATCTCGAATAAACCCAAAAATTTCTATGAAAAACAACCCCAGATCCAAAAATTTAATTGAATGATCTTGACGGAAAATTTTCTGCAAAATTTTGTATTCTAAGACAAGATCTTGCCCTGCAAGGCCTAGATCTTGCTCAAATCTTGGAATTTCGTTTGAAAAACCTACAGATCCACACCTACACAAGGAACAGAAAAACCCAGAAACCCAATACATATACAAAAAATCTGAAATCAAAACCCAATCCTGAGTTAGAAATCAAAACAAATATTTACACAAATCTCAGATCTATAGAAACAAGGGGGTCTCATACACCAATTTGGTGTCTGGCTTGGCCGTGACCTTAAAATTGGATAATAATAATAATAATAATATATTACAAATATTTCAGATCTGTGGCGTGATAGTCTCGAGGTTTTAAATCCGGAAGGCTCTCCAGATCTGAAGTTTCGAGAGTCGGCTGGTCCAACCGAGGACTTCCCCAAACACCCAAAATCTCTGAATAAAGATGATTCTGCACACTTTGAATATAAGCCATCAAATTAATAGAAGAATAAAATAACGATTAAATCTTCAAAGATTGGAGATACCTGCTAATCAAATGAAAATCTTAATGCTATCTTAAAGCCCAACAATTTAAGCAAGATACCTATGCAATAAATTGATCTACAAGAGCTATTAACAAGCTGCTTATAAATAAGATCAGTAGAATAATTAAACACAAGTTACCATGAAGTACCAGAGAGGAATACTGCCATCAAGTAAAACACCAAAGACTTTGCGTTGTATTATTCCAGAAAATTTTACAAGAGCTTCGACTTAAAATTACTTAAATTTCTAGCTTATAATTTTAATTTATTTTTGCTAGAAAATTTAATTAATTAACTCATGAGGGAATTATTAATTTTTCCAACCCTCTTTACATAAGATAAATAAATTAAACCCATGAAGTGGGAACACCCGTTCGTTATAGACCCTCAAATATCTACCCAATTCTGCGACTCAAAATATGATCTACTAGACCAAGTAATTTGTAATAAAATAATCTAGCGAATTAGCTAGGATTTAAATTACTTTTACAAAGACTCGATAAAAAACACTAGGACCCACCTAATATCTTGACGACAAAATCCACCCTAGCTTTGGGGTGAGGTTGGAGGGAAAAACTTTGCCGATCATTTGTGTCTAGAGACACAGATGAATCAATGAGACGAAAAATCGCCACGGATAGAAATCATCACCAAAATAGTAGGATTACCTAGGTTGTTACATACATGATGGTCTTACTAAGATCATTTACATTATAAACATGCAAAATGGGTTTACATCTGTTATGAATATAATTTATAATAAAATAATAATAAATATAAATGTAAATGTAATAATAAATAATAAGTCATTAACTAATGATTAGTTAGTTAGTGATGAAGAGGCATGTCTTAGAGACATAGCAATTCGTGAAAGGGCACTTGCTTAGGGTATAAGCGGGCCCTCATTCTCATTTGTAATCATCCTATCATCAATTCTTTATACAATATACAATTTACACTTACCGTCTTACAATGGTTGTGTTCATCTTCGAAGTATTTTAAATATTTCCGCTGCATAGACGACTGTTGGTCATTACATTGGTATCAGGGCTATATCTGATCCGGCCTTTGGCCATCAACTCTTCGTCAACCTTGTTGCCATCAGAGTTGAAGCATTCGCTACACTAAATTTCGGAGTCAATTGAAGTATTGGCTACACTAAATTTAAGAGTCAATTGAAGCATTGGCTTCACTAAATTTCAGAGTTTCTCCGTTCCACTAGGCCTTTGGCCATTAAAATTAAAAATAAAATAAGAATAAAAGAGTGAAGGAAAGTTAAAAAAAAGGAGAAATAAATTAAAAGGAAAAAAAAAGGATTTAAAAGAAAATAGTTCCAAAAGAAAAAAAAAATGGTTCTACATTATTGATAAAAAGTGCATGATAAAAAAACTATACATAAGAGAAGGAAGATTCGATAAGATTATTTTTATTCTTTTTTAAGTGATTTACAAGCTCGTGGTTTTAGAAACCCATGGCATTTTCAAGGTAAAATAAGAACAAAAGGAATAAAAAACCTTTTTCTGTGAATGGTAAGTTTACTTTTTACGTGGAGAAAATTAACTGAGTCAAATACACATAAGTGGACATATATTTTATATTATACCCTAGAGAGGTGAATAGCCACGTTTCACTAGGGTTATAAAAAAGATTATAAATAAAAATAAATAAATAAAACTAGAATTTACTTAGTCAAAGAACTCATCACTAAAATAAAGCTATATTTAAGGTTATATAAAGGAAGTATTATAAGGAATTATCAAGGCAAGTAATATTAAGCAAAAGTAAGGTTTAAAAAAAAACGATTACATAATACTTAAAGTCAAGTCAACAAAACAAAAATGGGATCAATCATGGAAAAAAAATGGAGGAGATAATGGAGCTCAAGTCTAAAATGTCGAAGGAAGAAGGGTTTTCTTATAATGGGTTTTCAGTTACAAATCATAGAGTAATTACATTAAAAGGAAGTATCCAAGGAAGAAAAATTAATATCGCTATCAGCGCAAGCAATGATAAAAATTATATCAACATCAACTTGGCGAATACACTATTAATTCCAGAGCCAAACATTGGGGTAAGGAAAAATATTTTTGACCAAAAAGAGTATACAATCAGTGATTTACAAGTGATAGTAAATCATTATGAGTACATATCTTAATTTCTTGTTTTAAAGATGGATTATACAGAGGTTGACGTCATACTCAGTCAACCCTGGTTTAAGAATTTGGGTTCATTCATGTTAAACATAAAGAAACAAGTTTTGACTTTTCCTTATAAGGGGAAGATTATCACATTTCGAGACATGACAATGGAGTCAAAATTGTTAATGTCTGCATCAGAAGACTTTAAGGATATCTCAGACTTGATGTTCAAAGATAACAAAAAAACTATATCAAGGAAGCAAAAAGAGCTTGAAGAAGTCATCTCCAACAAAGATAGAAGTTTCGCGCTTCAGAGATCACCAAGAAAAACTACTCGAACAAGCCAAGAAAGCTAAAGCATCAAAGAAGGAACTCAAGAAGCATTTATTAGAACAAGAAGAAGAAAATGTACATTTTAAGAGCCTTAATTAGACATTATTAGAACAAATCAAAAGTTTAAAAGATGATGAAGCTACTAAGAATAAAATCAACAATTCAGAAAAGGATGAACTTGTACGTTTAATGAATCATAACCAAAAACTACTTACACAAATAAAGAAACTTAAAAATGACAAGAAATCGCTGAATGACAAGCTAGAACAACTTCAAAGTGAAATATTGACGTCATCAATCGTTTCAGTTCAAGTTGAAGACAAAGCGATTAATATTGATCCAATCAATATCACAAGTAAGGAAGAAGAAGAATCTAGAGAAGTTAAAACATATGCAGAAGTTGCAGTTCAAATGTTGGACATCCCAACTGATGATTCAATTGCCCACTCAACAGAAACAACCCCTGAAGGAAATCAACAATCAACCACTAACATGATAAGGGAAAACCAAACCAAAGGAGCTATGTATCGACATCCAAATCAAGCTATGTACCAATATCACTTAGAAAATAAACAAGAAATTCATGTTCCTAGGGATATTGAAGCTTGTAGAATCCAGTCATACGATAACTATTCACCACACATCTCCAAAGATCAGAAGATACCCCAGAAGATCAATCTAGGATGGTATGATCCATTTTCAGTACGACAATTTTGTCTATCACTCAGAGTATCATATCGTCTTGTATCGACGAAGATGAAAGTACAGTGATGAGAATATGTTTTTAAGTAAGCTTTGAGGACAAGGCTTCTTGAAGGGAGAGGCTATGTTATGAATATAATTCATAATTCATAATAATAAATATAAATGTAAATGTAATAATATATAATAAGTCATTAAATAATGATTAGTTAGTTAGTGATGAAGACGCATGTCTTAGACACATAACCATTCGTGAAAGGGCACCTGCCTAGGGTATATAAGCGGGTCCTCATTCTCATTTGTTATCATCCTATCATCAGTTCTTTATACAATATACAATTTACACTTATTGTCCTACAATGGATGTGTTCGTCTGCAAAGTATTTTAAATATTTCTGCTGCGTATACCACTGTTGGTCATTACAACTTCTCATAACAAACTGAAGATAGTTGATGAATCCTGGATAGTGTGAATACTAGAACATGATGCAATCCCATTTACGAAAAAAGGGTGTATTGCTATAGGGTCGTTGACACAAAGTGGTCAACATCTGGCTCTACGTTGGGACACGTTGCTTCAATGAAGGAATGTGAGAATCCAGAATCTGCACCCAAGCAACACACAAAACCGTATAAGTAGCGTCCTTCCAAAAATCGTCATATATTATTAAGCTCATGAAATAGAAGCTCTGTAACTAGTAACAATTCTACTAACATGAAAAGTAAATCTACTCTAAAGACAAAATGAAATGCTGAAATGACAAGGTGTAGGGTTAGAAATACAATACAAAAGGTGCCCTATGGCATCAGATGTGTTCAATGAAGTCCTTCTTGAGCATTTTCCTGCTTTTTGGCAGATCCGTAGGTTGTTTCTCAGATGTGCCATGTGCAATCTTAATCATTTTAGGATTCTGACTTATCCCAATGTTGTGTTGTATATGGACATAAGGTTTATCAAGCTTTTTTCTTTCTTGTCTGCTTCATGCTTTTCTTTGTGGTGTACTGTAATGTTGATGATGTGGAACATTCTGCTTGATCTTGAAAATTTTCAGATGAAGTATCCAAGATATTCGTGACACGCCTCTCCTCATTTTGCATCTACTTTGTCATGAATGATGGATCAACTTTACATGTATTACCCTGATTTCCTTCAGTTTCCTTTTTATCTAGATCGCCTTCAATTAGCCACTTTTTAATGGAAGAAATGACCTCCTCAATAAGATGGAGCTTGCTTCAGCAAACTGAGAGGCTTATGATCTGTTGACAATTCTTTATTATCTGACTTCTGTATATGTGATCTTTCCATTTTGTTCCACTTATCCTGAATAACAGTCATTTGATTAGAATGCTTAACTTTTATAGCGTAGATTTCCTTTGCATGTCTCTCCTCAACAGTCAACAACTTGTGTTGAAGGGACATCTAACCAGTTTCCATGTCTTTATTCATTTTATCATTATTCTCTTTCATGGCCATGAAGCAATTTTGCATATAGTTCATTTCTTTCTCATGATTTGCTTCCATGGTGATCAAATGATTCTGCATTGTGGCTATCTGCTTGTTTTGATTAAATTCCATGATCATCATTTCCTCAATATGTTTTTCTTCTAAGGCCAATAACCTGCTTTGCATAGAACCAATTTGCCTGGCGTGATCAACTATTAATCTCGCTTGGTTAAGTTCCATATTCTTAATGAGTTGAGCCTGGTTAGCCATGGTATTCTTGATTGCTTGAGCTTGATTCAATTGTATATCCTTAACCATCTGAGTTAATTCCTTGATGAAATCATTTTCCCTTTCATGGTCAACACCAATTTGATGACTTGTCTCTGCGCTCCCACTGTCGCGGATGCGTCTTTCAATAACACAAAAGGATTCGTCATGAGAATGGTCACAATGGCTGCAATATGGCATATTTTGATGTGGTGTATTTTATTGAAATCTTTCTTCGATAACTGGGTCTTTTACAAGGGCACTTTCATCTTTCTTTATAGTACAAGGGGCACAAGGTGAGCCCCTTTGATCTCCATATTTATCTTTAAAAACATGGATGATGTCTTGTAAAGAATCATAAGATTTATCATGAAAGTTGCAAATCCAATATTTGGCATCACCTTCCAAGGAAAGGACAAAGAGCTGCATCTTGACATCTTCATGATTATATTGTGTAGAGCTACAAAATACTATCATATAACAAGTAAACTTCAAGATATGATTTGCAGCAGTGATTGCATCATTACCTGCGAACAAAGGAAATTTATCAATGGCATTTTCTGGGATATCATGAAGATTGTTAGTAAAATGACACGGGGCAAGCAAGTCATCCATAATGATTTGCTTAAAGGGGAAAGGAGTCGATGGATGGCAGAGAGAGAGATCCTTGTTCAAGAAAAACAAGAGGTCCACAAGAAGTGATGTTCTGACAGAAATTCCACCCACTGAGTTGGTGCGGATTACATTGAATGGTCTTCCAAAGACTTGGGAGAGTTTTGTGGATGGGATTGTTGCACAGAAGAACCTTCCCAACTGGGAGAGGTTGTGGGATGATTGCATTCAGAATGAGATTAGAAAGAACCATCTTGGGGCAACCAAACATGTAGAGGAGGATGATAATGTAACATCGTTAGCAAGGGGCAAGAAGGGCAAAGGAAAGAAGTAAGCTTCCACAAGTGGTGGTGGGGGCAAAGGCAAAGGTAAAAGTAAGCAGGTGAACAAGGAGAAGGACTGTTCCAAATTTAAATGTTGGAATTGTCAAAAGTTGGGACACTATGCAGTTGTGTGTTCGGAGAAGAAGAAGGGAAAGGACAAGACCATGGCAGCATCAGCAGAGATAGAGGACTTTTTGGAGAGCTTTGACCTGGTTTTTTGGGTTCATAGCTTGTGAGTCCACTAGTGCAGGATTGCATGCCACACAGGTTGAAATGGAGTGTGCACTTCGCTCCACTAGCGGAGCATCTTCAGGTATTTGGTATGTTGACAGTGGGGCTTCCCATCATATGAAAGGAGTCCGTGAGTGCTTCTCGGAGCTTTTAGAGAGTGGCACTGATATAGAGCTAGTACTCGGAGACGACAACATTGTTAGAGTAGTCGGTGTGGGGACATTGACATTTGATAGGGAACCCAAACCTCCCTTAAAAGTGTCAGATGCTCTATATGTGCCAGGGATGAAGAAGAACCTTATATCCGTTTCAACATTGGAGGACAAAGGGTATGAGGTGTTGTTCAGGAGAGGATAGGTGCTTATATATCCCAAAGGCGCTCCAACTGATTTAGCTAGAGTGATTGGTGTGCACCATGCCAAGCTGTACAAGTTTTCATTCCAGCCCCTTATGGCATTGAGCAGTAGTACCAACATCAGAGCTAGCAGTTCAGAGCTGTGCGAGATTTGGCACCGCAGGATGGGGCACATGTAGCCTTGAGGACATTGCGGGAGATCACCACAGGTGTGCCAGATTTCAGTTCTGATCACCTAGATACATGCAGAGTATGTGCTATGGGGAAGTTTGCCAAATCCCCCTTTTCTAGCAGTGACAACAGATCGACAGGGATTCTTGATTTGATTCATATCGATGTGAGCAGTCAGATGTCTCATGTATCCTTGAGTGGCTATGAGTACTATGTTTTATTCATTGATGATCACTCTAGGAAGACCTGGATTTATTTCTTGAAGACCAAGAGTGAGGTCTTCAAGTGGTTTCAAGAGTTCAAAGCTCTTGTGGAGACCTAGACAGGTCGAAAGATCAAGGCCCCCAGGTCGAACAATGGAGGGGAGTATACTCTTGCTGAGTTTGTTGATTATTGTGTGGAGGCAGGCATCAGGAGGGAGTTCACAGTTCCTTACAACCCTCAACAAAACGGGGTTGCGGAGAGGAAGAACAGATCCATCGTTGGGGCTGCCAAAGCCATGCTACATGATCAGGGGTTACCATTGTTTTTGTGGGCAGAGGCCTACAACACGGCTGTGTACTTGTAGAACAGGAGTCCACATCGTGCCTTGAGGCATGTGACTCTGGAGGAGGCTTTTTCTAGGAAGAAGCTTGATGTTGGTCACTTTCGTATCTTTGGGCGCATTACATTCTCCTATGTTCCCAAGGAGAAGAGGACCAAGCTAGAGCCCACTGTAGATAAGGGCATCTTTGTGGGTTACAACGAGACCTTGAAAGCCTTTCGGATTTATATTCCTGCGAAGAGGAAAGTTGTTTTCAGGCGGGATGTGAAGTTCGAGGAGGATTAGGCTTTTAGGAGGTCACGAGAGTTAGAGTATCTGGATTCACCAGATCCTCAGGAGTAGCCGAGTCAGTCACAGGGATCTAGTGGATAGGGATCAGGAGGTACATCGATTACAGTGTCAGGTCCTTCAGTGAGCAGTGGCTCTCAGAGTTAGATGGGTGGTGATTCGGGCAACATGCAGAGCAGTTCACAAGGTGGCCCACTGATGAACAATTCACACGGTACTTTAGCATCTACAGGAACAGGTTCAGGCATGAGGTCAGTTGGCAGGCCTTCAGGAGTTCAGGCTTCTGATGATGATGAGGATTCTTTCACTCCGGTGGGAGAAGTGTGCTCAGGGAAGATGAAGCCCAAGTGGCTTTAGGACACCTTGAGAGAGGCCACATCTATTGCTGGGCCAAAGAGACAGGTTAGAGAGAGTAAACCACCTGAGCAGGTTCTGTAGCTATATGACATTGATCACTAGCATCGTTGATTCTGAGCCTCTAGCTATGAGGAGGCAACTAGCCAGCAGGTCTGGAGAGAGGCCATGCAGGAGGAGTATTCTTCTATCATGAAGAACGATGTTTGGGAGGTGGTGCCGAGGCTTGAAGGGAAATCAATGGTTACTTCCATATGGCTTTACAAGATAAATCATCCTACAGACGGCAACATCGAGAAGTTCAAGGCTCGGTTTGTGGCGAGAGAGTTCTCACAGGTAGAGGGAGTTGACTATGAGGAGACCTTCGCTCCCATGGCTCGATATACTTCCATTCGCTCCATTATATCGATAGCAGCAGAGTTGGGTTGGAAGATCCACTAGATGGATGTGAAGATCGCATTTCTCAATGGCTTCATACAGGGGGAGGCTTATATTGAGCAACCACAAGGCTTTGAGGTGCATGGGAAGGAGTTCCATGTATGCAGACTGAAGAAGGCACTCTATGGCCTGAAGCAAGCTCCTAGAGCTTGGTACTCTAGGATTGATACATACTTGCAGGAGTTGGGTTTCACAAAGAGTGATGCTGATCCGAACCTATATGTCATCGTGGTAGGTGAGGAGCCTCTCATTTTGGTGATTTATGTGGATGACTTGGTCATTACAGGTGTAGAGAGACTCATAGAGGGCTGTAAGAGAGATCTTGCTTCAGAGTTCGAGATGAAGGACATTGGCTTGATGCATTACTTTTTGGGATTGGAGGTGTGGCAGGAGGACGGACATTTCTTCCTGGGACAGGGGAAATATATTGTGGACATTCTTAGCAGATTTCACATGGAGGATTGCAAACCCATGTCGACACCTATGATCACTAACTGAAAGAAGCTTCACGCTTTTGATTCGGTAATGAATTAAACAATTTACAAGCTTCATTGTCCAAAGATTGGACAAAGAGTCACAACACTACATCGAGGTGTTCGACGTTTAGATTCTCTGCGAATGCACATAAAGTTTCTATGTGCCTTTGAGCAGTGATGTGATCTTCTTCTGTGAACCTGGTTAGAAGTTTAAGATAGTCTTGCTGCATGTCATTCAAAAGCTGTGGTAAGGCCAACGAGGCATATTATTCAGAAGGAAACCTAGGACGACTATATTGTGGACAAGAGGAGGAGGTAATTGTACCACAAATTGGTGTGACGGGATCACCTGAGAAGTAGAGGGCGAAATCTGAGCAAGAATGCTATTCACACTATGAGTAGGATTGTTTATCAGGATATATTTGACCTCTTCTACTCTAAGTTGCACTGAAACGGATATGGGAACGGATACAGATACGGGGTTTGAAACGGATACAACAAATTTTCAAAAAATCAGGATACGATACGACAAGGAAACAATATATATATATATATGGTATATATTACCATATATATATTTCATATTACCATTCATCTTTTAGAATCTAGAATCTATATCCAAAAATACATAATCATCATCATGAATTTAACATAAACAAATCATCATCATCAATTCAGCATAAACATTGTCATCATCATTAGTGATTATTATATCATTCAACATATTATCAGCATCATTAGTAATGTAATCAGAAATGCTACAGCATTGCTTTCGAGTCCAACTCCTTCAAAGAACGTGTCATGCATGGCAGATGATATCTATCTTCATTGCATGGCAATAAAAAGGCCCATGGGATCATTGGGATATTTCGTCAAGACATATTTGAACATTTCAATCTTCTCAACGTCAGCTTGGTCTCTTGACTATATGCAGGCAAAATATTGGCTAGAGAAGATTTGTTATATTGGGGGATTTATGAAATCAAGAGCAAAATCAATGACAATTGAAAAAACCTTAACCAAACTGAAAATTAATCGCTCAAATAGATCTCTTTACGAAGACATTCATCAAACCTTTTGTTTGCATTTTTTAACATCTATCTTTTTCTTAGTAAGAATCCTTGATAAATATATGGAGTGTCGTTGTTTATAAAGATTTAGAAGAGACATTATGAGACTGTTTATAATGAGTTTATTTGCAAATCTGATTTCTTCATTTTTATTATTTATTTATGGCTATACAAATTTTCATGCTTTTTAACATTTCTGGAGTAGTTAACAATCCTCGAATTTTTTGTGGTTGTTTTGGAAATGGATCCGGAAAAAGTTAAATCATGAAGCATGTCGTTATAGTAGGAAGTTTTTGATTTTGAAACGACATACCAAACGTTTTACAGTGTTTCCGATAAGAATCTTATCTGTTTACGTATCGGAAACGAGGATCCGTGTTTCTGGCAAATTCTTCTAGAGTTTCCAGTAACTTAGCTTCTACTTCAGGAAATAGGTGAAATGATAAAGACGGGGTGTTGATAGATCCTTCTTCGTGTTTGACTCTGGAGAAGAGCTTATCCAGGAGTTGGGAGACTCCTTTCAGAAAAAAGTTGCTACCAGATGAGGGAAAGTCTAGACAATCTATCACTGCGCTTTGAGAACTAGAAGAGGGAGCAGGAAATCGACACAAGAGTACTGAATGAATGTGGTACTTTCTCAGAGAATAGGTTCCAGATCCTTTGTGATATAATTCTTTGAGGGGGTCCAACACATGAGGAGTCTTCTGGACGAGGAATTAATAGAGCGGGTCCAATGTGTAACCTTCAAGAAAGCTACGGTGTTGATTGAAATCTAAGAGTAGCCAAGGTGAGAAATATTCGGTCCACATCCTTTTGCTCTATATGAAAGGGTGTACACCATCTATTGCCAGGAAAATATTAAGATTCCGTCTAGGCAGTCTTACAAGTTGTTGTAATCCCTAGAGACAGTCCCTAGATTGATTTGAGACTAGTGCTTAGGACATCTTAAGTGGGTGTTTTAGGTAGTTTATCTGAATTCAATATCACACTCATCATCCATTCAATACACTTTATGGGTTCAGGACCATCCTTATTTGAGACAATACATTAACTTAGAAATAAATTAATATTCAAGGAAATAGTAGCATATAAAGCCACAAAGGCCGGTCTCACTAGTGTATGCAGTCGAAAACTTAATTCACAGATACAAATGGGTGGTAGAAGAACAATAGAGGGGAAAAATCGATGCAACAAGCTTAAGACTATAAGAATCCATTAAATCAAGCTCATCACGAGAATGTAGTAAGGATTGAAGGTGGAGTGTGAAGGTATATGTAGCGCCATTAAGGATTTCAGCTCCTATCAAACACGAGGGGTGTTTTTTATCAATTCTTGAGCTTAAACGAATCCCCGAGTTTACCAAGAACAAATCCTGCAACTTCAATTACATAATACCCAAGAAGAATGGTGCATACAAATATGAAATATATACAGAAGAAACACATACTGTAAAACACAAATGAGTCAAAATAGCCATAGATATATATTAGTCTTTCTTGAAAGAAACATTCGACAATGAGACATCATATTCCTCCTCTAGGAGCAAAATTTCTGAATCTCTTTTCAGTCTTACATTGTTCTTCATATAGGCCCTCAGAGAGGGTACGTTATCAAAATATTCTTTCTTGATTTTTCCAGTACACAATCATTAACAAAATCAAGCGCGCTTCATAGCACAACATGGCTTAACTGAAACTTAAACTAACTGATAACTGTTGAGAATTTAAGGACTGGGGTTTAATTCAAATTCTCTTCTTGATAATTACTTGTGAGCTTGCTTATGTATTCTTTTAGTTAATCCTTCATCAAGTCAATTATCAAAGTACTTAAAATGTAGAGACATAATTGATTTGTAATTGAATATCTTACAATGTGTTTAGGAAGGTAAATCTATGATTTACCTTCCTAAATTTCTATCACCTTTAATTGATTCCGCAAATTGTAGCCTTCAATTAATTTCGTAGTTTATCAATCCGCATTTTGTTCTTCTCCTTAGATCTGCTTCTTTCAACGTTGCACAATCTTTGACTTACCTGCAATTCATTTCCTTCTCCAACGCTGTCCACTACAGACTTGACCGCGATCTTATACTTTTGTTCCTTACGCAAATTATACTCCTGTACGTTCCGCAAATTATACTTCTGCTGCTTCTGCAGTTTGTCCCTTTCGATCTACATCAGACTTCCATCCTTAGATCCGCACCTTATTACTGCTATGATGCCTCAGATCCGCATTTAGTTACCCCTCTTTCCATGCTATTCACCGCAGACTTCACCGTGATTGTTGCCCCTCAAATAAACCGTAAAAACAGTGATATATATGACTTGTATGGCTATTAGGCTGACCATACTAGAGGTAATTAGGCCCTTGGTAGCTTGCAAATTAGGCCGACCTGTAGCTTATTTCTCCAGCATATTACTTCACATATATTCTCATATTGTTGTAGGTGTTTCCGCTATATATATTAAGCTTGTCTGCTAACACTTCTGGAGGGCTGATGAGAGCTTCTTTACACGGTCTTCGAGCATATTCATCTGAATTGAATCCTTCATGAATTTGACCCTTAATCCTATTTATACTTTAGAAGACATGAACCTAGTAGACATCAAGAAGAAGTCTATCTACATAAAATATTGCTCATGAAACCCACGAGACAAAAATACATTTTATTATCTCTGTCTCCTTTTCATAATTACATAGTCAACATGATGACCGACCTAGTTACATTTTACAACAACAACAAACCTAAGTTGCACGAAACGGGGAAACGGAAATGAGTTTCCGAAACGGGAAGCGATACAAAACACGACCTCCCCAAATTTTGGAAACGGGGAAACGTGACCTCCCCAAGTCTATATATTATAATTTAAATTTATATTAGAATTTAGGACATTTAAGAAATGTTATGTGAAATTATAAAACATACATGATAAATTCAAAGCATAAACTATTACAAGTTACAAGACATTTACTCATGAATGATAACAGACACATAATAAAAATAGCAATATTGAAATATCCAAAACCAACCTTTATTAGATATCAAAATCTCAAAATCAGCCTTTATTATATATGAGGCTGCAAGTACAATAAAGACTATGAGCATGTCGAGTCAAGATTTTGTTTGAGTGATGGGTACATTTTTAGGAGGGTCATGATAGAGGAGTTTGACAACCGATGTCACTAACATCAAGGTACATAGAGGGATTGGTGCTCTTGATTAAATATGAGTTCCATACCCTAATACATGACAAAATCCGATGGAAACATTGCAATCACCCAATCCTGAAATCTTGAAAAACTGATAAGTTTGCTGCATTTTGAATGAGATCTAAAATTCTACTTTCTCCATATGAAATCCAATGAGGCCGAAACCACTCTCAAACATCCTGAGCCATTTCATGGTAATGTTAAAAATTTAAGTAAAAGGATGACATTTTCATCCTTTTACTTTAAGAATTTAACATTACCATGAATCGCATATAAATACTAGGGCCATAGGCTTGATCATTAGAAGCGAGAGTCTTTTTAAAAGTTGAGAGAGCCATCTAGATGCATCCAAAAGACACTTTCCACAATTAAAAAAGTAATAAAACACACGAACTCCAAAAAAAGCAAAAAAAAAATACTAGAGCCATAGGCTTGATCATTAGAAGCGAGTCTTTTTATAAGTTGAGAGAGCCATCTAGATGCATCCAAAAGACACTTTCCACAATTAAAAAAAAATAAAACACACGAACCCCAAAAAAAAAGCAAAAAAAATGAAGTTAAAACGACGGAAACACACTCGTACAGCCTGGAAACGCGTTTCCGTCCGTACTTGGCACGTTTCCCCCACATGAAACGGCTCAGTATGAACGGAAACACGTTTCCAGACTGTACGATACGAGGGAACGTGTTTCCTTTTCGTTTCAGGGCGGAAACAGACCCCTGCCCCACGTTTCCTACAACTTAGCAACAAATTGAGTAATTACATGAAAGATAAAAGATAGAGGTAAAAAAAGTGTCTTCTAGACACGATCTAGAAATTCTCATTGGTGGTGGTGTGGCTGCGAAGTCTATGTTGAAGGCTCAATAATCTGAACCGTGGGTGGAAAGACAAAATCCTCACACCTTTGTCATAGGACTGAAGACGACACAGGAGCATGTGAATAGAGCCGATACATGATCCGAAGATGAGTCAACTTGGAATAATCGAACCTCTGGAATAAAGCAGATGCTTTACCAACCCCAAGAGGTGAAACTCCCTCCTTAGGTAAGTCACTATCATTTTGCCTTTCAGCATGGACATTTTCTCATGAGAGGAATCCACTCTGCTCTTAACTTTGACTAGCCTCTCATTGTACTGGTCCCACAATACTAATCCTTCTCTTTGATCCCAGCAGTTGGGCAACCCCACTCCCACGATCCTTGCGAACTCGGTGTCGAAAACCTCGACACTTTTGATCACTACGTTCAAGCATGCCTCAACGTTAAATCGTGCCTCCTCTTTGTATATGACCCTTATGACTTCCATGACAGTGCTCACTCTATCTAGCATGTTTATAGGCCTCAAGTCGCTGACTGGCCTCTCATTGACGAATTCGATGTACTTCTCAGCGATCATGGAGTTCCTTGCTCCAGCCTCCCTGTTCGACACGAGATTGGATTCGAGCTCCTTGATAATGGCCTTATTTTTGTTCATGAATGTTAAGTACTCCTAGTTACGCTTCATCCCATTGATGATCTCATCCCAGACCAATTGTTTGGCTTGTAGCAGGGACATATTCCCTTTTAACTTTTCTCTTAAATCCTTTCTTGCTCAACAACTTGTAGATTCTTGGAAGTGAACTTAAAATTCGTTCTAGCAATTTCTAGCAACTCCTCTTTCTGAACCAAGCCTTCTCGAGCAACATCCAAGTCCCTCTGTATCTTCTTGAGTTCTACTTCGGAGCGCTGAAGCTCGGTCAAAGCCTTGGTGAGCTGAACAATAGGATTTTGGGGATCTTCAGGCACGACTACTGTGTAGACATGTGCATCCATCTTAAGCTGAATATCTGCCACTTGTTGTCTGAGAGAAATAATTTCATCGTTCCTGTTGATCAGTTGCTTGGTCAGAACCTCTTTTTCTGCTTCTACTCGTACCAATTCCTGGGTGTGCACATGTTCACTACTAGGCATTTTGATCTTATGCCTCAACTCTTGGTTTTCCTATTGGGACCTTTTCAGGATGGTTTCCATAGCTAATTTATCTTCTTGGTTTACACCCATATTCACAATCATTTCTTTGTAAGTATCCTTTTGCATGGTGAGGGCCCTGGAATTTGCATTCTCCTGCTTCAAATCTGGTAGCAACTTTCTGCAACAATTTTTCTGCTTTATCAATGATCATTGCATTTTTTCTGAGTTCATTATACAATGTCTCTCCTACTGGAGCAACAAGCTGTAGGCTTGTTGACTTAATTGTGAAATACACAAGAGGTATTCGTAATAATAATATATTATATATAAAATGTATAAGAGATGATGATAAAATGTTACAATGAGGTCCTACTTATATACCTACGCAGGTGGCCTTTCATGAATGGGCATGTCTTTTAGACATGCCCTTTCACTAACTTAATGACTACTTACATAATCATTATTTGACTATTAATAATTATATTTATTATATTCGTTATGAATTATATTCATAACATTGCCCCTTCCTTCGAAAGCTTTGTCCTCAAAGCTTATAGTTGACACTTTTCTTCAGTTCAATCACGCACCATTTTTCTTCATTTGCTTTCGTCACAATTTAATATATCAACTTTTATTTATTTATTTGTTATGAATTGGCCCTTCCTTTAGAACTTTGTCCTCAAAGTTTTATGGATAATAATTTCTTCATCTTGTATTTGTTATCTTGGCATGTGTAACTCGACATATGTACTTGACATCTCATCTTAACTTGTATAATTTTCCGGTGATATGATTTTTTTTTTAAATATTTGACTTTTATTTTTTTCTAATATGAATATTGATTTTTTTTGTTTTTTGTAATAATAATAATATTATTTTGAATTATTATTATTATTAATATTATTTGTAAATTAAATAACAATATTTTTTTATGTATATAAATTATATAATTATAATTTATATATATTATAACTTTTTTAATTATGACTTAAATTAAGTTGAAACCGGTCACACATTACACCGTTTCATAAAACCGATACACCAATACATTTTTTTCGTAAACTAGGAATAAATCCGATCCACAAAATTTATTAATCCGATCTGAATATCTGAATATATCTTTGCATCTTTGCATGATACCATATATATAAAACACCGATTTTTTTTTTTTTTTTTAAAACAACGTGACCTGTGGAAACCGTCTGATAGGTTTTAAGCAGGGGGTTGAAGCGGACCTGGCAGCGGCAGCTATCGCAGAAGCCGCACGGCACGAACGCAGTGGTACGAGGCACAACCTCACGCCACGCAGGGCAAGCGAGGGAGGCATCATGCCTGAGGGGGAGTAGGTAATTGAACAAAATCACGTGATTGTGTTACGCCATTCACGGTGCTGTTTCCATTCATAGTACTGCAGAGACTCCCACTCTGTCTTTGCTTTAGCAATTTCTTGCTCTAATTGTGGAGGAGTTCCTGCACCACGTTGGGCTTCAAGAGCATCTTTACTCCTCGAGAGATCATGCCTTAGGCTCTTGTATTCAGACAATGCTCTCAAAAGGCCAAAGTTCAGAATTCTTGCTGTCATGAAAAAACATTTAGTAACAAAAGAAAATCTGGTCTCTTTCATCACTCGAGGATTTACGTATGGAATTAGAGATAACAGAATCAGAAGCATGGTTACTGCCAGAACTTGTGGCTCCTTGAGATCGTAAGACACGACGTTCCTCTTGTTCCCTCTGTTGTTGAAACTACATGAAACTTTCAGTACGTGAATAGTTCCCTCTATCCATCCAAGCTGCAATCTCTTCAGATGATGCACGAAGTGCTGTCAAACTCTGAAAATCGAGGCGACTGCTGTGTAGGATATAATTTGGATTAATCAAGGTCAATTTTTTCAAATCTTCTAGGAATGGTGCACAAAGCTTTAGCGTAATAGCACTGAGATTCACAAACATGCCAGCACTGGCACATTTAAGAGGATTTATATTGATCCCTGCCCATGCTACATTTTTATCAATGACTTCCACCAAGTATTCAAGAACCTTTTCACGCGTATTTGAATTCTTTAAGAGATGATACAGAACATTATGGAGGCCTTCATATAACTGATGCATAACCGTCTTTATTGTAGTGAATGTGGACTGTAAATTTGCTCGACGACGAGTCTCTGCTTGAGAAAAGCATTGGTGCCCAACATCATGTTCTTGTCTTGTAAACACATCAGGTAAAGCACTGACATGAAAAAAGGGTCCCCGTATACTTTCAACTTCAATGAGTCGTTCGTCCACAACATTGCCTTTGCATATCCAAGATGGGTGATTGACCAGATATTTTGCACAAACAGGAATATCAATCAGCTTTTTTAGGGTTCTCAAGGGCTTCTGAAAGTCTTGAAGAGGTGAAAGCACTTCCCTCATGGTTAATTTCAAATCTTCATAAAGCTGATTTAATATAGGAGCCAAACTATCTTCTTCTAAATCCCTGAAAAAATAATCTAGAAACCCAGGAGGGGTTGTAATTAGAGGAACACTGCTCCCTCCAATTGCAGCAAAATCGGTAGAAGCTTCAGAAAGGAACAGATCCAAGAGAGGTGACTTCTGCTCTGCAGCTTGAGGAAACATATCTGGGTTTCCCAAAACAATTCTACTGTATGAAAGAGACAACTGCCTTGCAACATCAATTTTGTCATCTTCTTTAACAGTCTTATCTATGTCACCCCGAGGAGTTATTTTTTCATCATTATAAATGTATTTTTCAACATCTTCCTTATCTACATCATCTTCATCCTTATCAAGATCAGCTTCATCTTTTTCTGTTTCCTTACTATCGATATCATCTTCTTTATTAAGATTACCTATAAAGATTTCAAATTGCTTTTGTTTATTCATATCTTTTAAGGGGGCAAGCATTTCATTAATTTCACGTTCATCATCTTTTTCAGTTTCTTCAACAGTTTCTTGACTAGCAGGCTCATCTTAATTTTTAAGATCACCTTCATTCTCATAAGTTGGAATTTCCATAACTTGATCTTCTTCAGGATTGTAGTGATTCTTCATGATTATCATCTGAATTCTCTGAATTAGCTAAATTGTTCTGTTGACTATGTCCAATATTCGGAAATATTGGTTCTTGAGTGTTAAATTTGGACAACTAGGTCCAAACTCCATCTTGTGATGCTCAGATGAAGATACCAATATTTGTATTGGATTCCTCTTTCCAAGAGGTGTAAAATCGATCTAAAATTGATTTTAATCTGATGAGCAGAGCATTTATTTTGAATTTATTATTTGTAATAAATTTTATGTGCAGGTCGGCCTTAAGGTTTTTACCCCCAGCAGATATGTCACACACCTCTCATGATTGGTATTTATAGGGTCAACGTTGGAGCATTTTGAACTCATCTCATCACACATCTTCTCCTCTGATTATATACGAGCATCTGAGAAGCAGTTTCATCTCCCACGTGAGAAGAAGGACGAAATCTACTGCAGCAAAAAGGATGAAATTTACTGCAAGAAATTTTCTGCAGTTAGGGTTTCTGGGCAAGTTTGACCAGCATTGACTTTGGTCAACGCATGGTCCGAATTGGCTGAAATTTTGTGGAGAGTTTGATTTTTGAAGGCCGTACTCATTGGCACAAAATTCGAGATCAAAAGGTTGACCGAAGTTGGAGCTGCGTTGACTTTATTGTTGCTGCCCTGCGTTGAATTTTCTGGGGTTGACTTTGAGTTGACTGGGTCACTGATTTGAGGACTGTTGTGACACATTCTAGGTTGGCCGACCAAGAAGACTTTGCTGGTTGAAGCATCCTGCTGACCGCCGTAACGCACCAACACATTCTCCTGTTTTTGGCTTGTCTTCTATAGATCCACTGGTATGTTCTATCGGCAATTTCACTTAACTATTTATGTGATTGCTGTTATAAAAGTAAAGTTGCATCAAGCATAGAACATAAATTTACATGGTATTAGAGTTGAGGTGAAGACAAGCCCTAACTTATAACAATCACCAAAAGAGAAAAATGGGTTCCACAAGTTATGGCTTCAAGGAGGATGACAAGCTGACTGGAAGGGATGACTTCCATGCTTGGAAGATGATATTAGATCTCAAATTGGAAGACCATGATCTCATGGACTATGTACTGGGTAAGATACAAGAACCTCCATCCACTGCTACTGCTGCTGCTAAAACCAAGTATAAGAAGGGGGAGATCAAAGCAAAGCTAATGATCGGGGAATCCATACATAAAAGTCTGGTTGCCTACATATCTGAGCTAGGCACATCCAAAGAGATGTATGATAAGCTGATACAAATGTTCAAAGTAAACAATGCAAACCAGGTGCTATTCTTCAAGAATCAATTGAAGAATCTGAAGAAAGGCAAGGATGAATCTGTCCAAACATACTTTCTGAAACTGACCGAGATCAGGAACAATTTGCTGGCTATTGGGGAGACAATAGTTGATCGTGAGATGGTACTCACCGCACTTGGAGGGCTTCCATATGAATGGCAAGTATTCAACACTACCATTCTCAATAATAATACAATTCCTAACTTTGACGAGCTACTGTCAAGATGCATGCAAGAAGAGACAAGAATGAAGGAATACGAAAATGACATAAATGTTGCCTACGCTGCTCATTCTAGAAAGAAGAACTCTGGTGGTTCAAAGAACAAAGGAAGAGTAGGGGCCCAAGGAAAGAAGGGCAAGTGTTTCACTTGTCATAGGCCAGGTCATCATGCTAGAGAATGTCCTTTCAAGAAGGATTCTCCCGATAGTGATGATAACAACAACCGAAGGAATGGAAATCAAAGAAACAACAGGTCCAAAGGAAAGAGGAAGGCTCCCTCTGGCGGAAACAATCAACCTTTCAAAAGGTCTAGAAACTCCAGGTATGAGGAGTCAAATGTTGTTGATAAAAGAAATGAATACATTCTTGTATATGCCCTCTCTGCTGCATCCCCGCCCGACACTATGGATGTCTGGCTGATAGATAGTGGTGCCTCAAGACACATCATTGGGTTCAAGGAAGCACTCTCTGACATGGTTGAGAAGGATACCAATCTGGAAATTATTCTTGGAGATAATGCCACATATCCCGTGAGAGGGACTGGGACTGTGACTCTCCACTTGTCTCAAGGACAAGTCCTACATTTGCAGGATGTACTCTATGTACCAAAATTGAAGAAGAACCTTGTGTCTATATCAGCCATGGAAGACAAAGGTTTCAATGTGGCATTCATTGATGGAAAGGTGCACATGTGGAAAAAGAATCTCAAGGAAGCTATCGTGATTGGTTTTACATTTGGAACACTCTACTAGGTTGAAGGAAGTCATGGAGCTGAGCATGTGATGATGTGGCTGAACCTGTACTTTCAGGAGGTTTGGACACCTTCATTGCAAGGTCCTTCAGTAGGAGGTGGTGATAGGGATGCGGGTTACAAATAATCATGAAGGTGTATGTAAGGGTTGCTAGGAAGGAAAGCATACAAAGGGGGACCTTTCCCCTCAAGTGTCACAAAAAAAGAACATCGAAATTTTCCAATGAAGGTCCATTATTTCCATTAGATCTGTCATGCTGGCATGTGTCTGGGAGGATGTTCATATTATATGACATTCATAGATGACTTCTCTCACAAAACTTGGATATACTTCTTAAAGAAGAAGGATGAGGCTTTCATGTGGTTCCGTACATTCAAAGCCTTGGTGGAAAATATGACAGGGAAAAAGATCAAGATTTTGAGGGCCAGAAACGATGTGTGAATATGGAGTCGAATGAGTTCAAAGACTTTGCGGAGTGGCGACAGGGGAACTACTACTTTACTATCTCTTGAGCATAATGGCATTCGAGCAGAAGAACGGGACCATTGTTAGGAAGGCTGCCGTGCCATGCTATGGGCAGGTCTGTCAGTTTACGTGGGGAGAGAGAGCATGAATGCTAGCATATACATTAAAGCCAGTGCTCTCGTGAAATGGACTCAGAAATAAAGAAGAGGTTTTCACTGGTAAGAAACCTGACGTCTCACATTTTAGAATTTTTGGATGTCCTATTTATTTTCATGTGCCAAAAGAAAAGAGAAGTAAGCTGGATGCTTCTGGGAAGAAAGGAATGTTTGTGGGCTACAACAAAACTTCTAAGGCCTATAGAGTCTATGTACCTGGTCAAAGGGAAGTAGAGATATGCCATGATGTCACTTTTGACGAAGATGCTTCCTTGAAGAAAGTAGTAGATCTTCCGAGATCTGAGGAAAATCATGAAGCAAGGCCTGGAAATCAAGAAGAACCGCAGGATGAGACAATGCCCGATGTTGAAGGACCAATGGACCCAATTGATCCATCTCCTTCACTGAGAAAGAGACCATCATGGCTCAGGGACACTCTCGAAGATGCCGAGGGACATGCTGCCCCGAGGGGGACATTCCGAGAAAGCAAGAAGCCGTGTAGATACCAAGGGTATCTAGCTGCCATGAGTACTATTGTACAATTTGAACCTGGATCTTTTGAGGAAGCCGTAAAGCATCAAGTTTGGAAGGATGCTATGCACGAAGAATATGAGTCCATAATGAAGAATGATGTCTGGGATGTGGTTCCAAGACCGAAGGACAAATCAGTTGTCACCGCGAAATGGCTCTACAAGATCAAGCATGGATCTGATGGAAGTGCTGAAAAGTTCAAGGCAAGATTTGTTGCCCGTGGCTTCTCTCAAAAGGAAGGAATAAACTATGATGACATATTTGCACCTGTGGCACGATATACCACCATTCGATCAATCATAGCCCTTGCTGCTACGCAAGGATGGAGTCTTCATCAGATGGATGTCAGAGGCAGCACCACATGGTCAAATAAAGAAGAGACATGTCAGAAGTAGAACAACCTCACGGGGTTTGAAGTCCGGGATCGGGACTCATGTCTGCGAGGTTGAAGAAAGCCCTCATGGGTTGAAGCAAGCACAGAGCTTATTCCTGAGAGATAGATAGCCATGATGAAGGCTGGGCTTCCTCTGCCATCTAGTGATCAAACTACCCGCTAAAAGTTTGTCCGGGGGAAACCTCTCATTCTGGTGCTGTATGTGGACGACCTCTTCCTGACAGGTGCTAACCCTCTCATTCATCAATGCAAGAGGAAGCTCGCTGCTGAGTTCGAGATGAAGGACCTAGGATTGATGCACTACTTCCTAGGCCTGGAGGTCTGGCAGAGACCTGGAGAGATTTTCCTTTCTCAAGGAAAATACTTTGTGAAACTTCTGGAAAGATTTGGTATGGTGGACTGCAAGTCCGTGTCAACACCAATGGAACTCAACTTCAAGAAGTTGAGTGGCAGCGCTGCTGGGCCCGTATTGGCAAATCCTACTGAGTATCGTCAACTCGTAGGGGCCCTGATGTTCTTAGTGAACACTCGTCCAGATATATGTTTTGCAGTGAACACTTTGAGTCAACAGATGGTTGAACCTCATCACTTTCATTGGGTTGGTGCTAGGAATCTTCTGAGATACCTTCGGGGCATGATAAACCATGGGCTGAGATACACTCTGTCGGGAGCGTGACACTCCTTGGATATACTGATGTCGATTGGGCTGGCAGTGTGGTGGATCGTAAGAGCACATCGGGATGCTGCTTCAATCTTGGTTCTGTTTCGATTTCATGGATAAGCAAGAAGCAGAAGTCGGTGGCCTTGAGCACTGCAGAGGCTGAATACATTGCAGCAAGTATGGCCTGTTGTGAAGCAGTTTGGTTGCAAAAGCTCTTTAGTGAGCTGTTTGGACATGTGCTAGATACCACCGTGATACTCTGTGATAATCAGAGTGGGATTCGCTTGACCGAGAATCCTGTGTTCCACGACCGATCCAACCATATTGATATCAGGTATCATTTCATCCGGGATATGGTACAGCGAGGCGCTGTAAGGCTCGATCATATAGGAACTGATGAGCAGGTCGCGGATATTCTCACTAAGCCCCTAGGGAAGGTCAAGTTCCTAACCTTCTGTGAGAGACTTGGTATCGTGGAACGACCCTATGATGTGGGTCCTGTTGGACGATGAGCTCGAGGAGCTCTGGGGGGCTTTGGGGACAGCTTCTCGGAGCTATGAGCAACCACAAGGCTCGGCTTGCCAAACCTTGTTGGTGTGCTTGGACCCCACTATTGTAATTATTGAGTTTGTTCACCTCTCATTATCTGTGCCCTGTATGCATCCTACCCATTGATTTCAGGGCTCATGGGAAGTACCTCTCATTTGGCCAATGAGGTGGGAAAAGCTAGAGACTAGTAGCAAATACTGATGGACGCATCAGAGATTGCCGTACTCTCTATCTAGGATGGCACGGTCCAACCACTTGATTTGGGATCAAGTCTAGTGAGGTCTCGGACCTCTGCCTGACTTCGAGTCAGATGAACCAACTTCGGGTTGGTTGGAGACTCTTTGTGAGTCCGATAGAGGTTTCGGACCTCTGGGCTGAATTTGTCAGCTGGGGGATGATGTCTTTGTGACTGACCCACTTTTGTTCTGAAATAAAGAGGTCAACAAAGCAAGTTACGGCGGGATGACGCACGATGTTTGATTGCACTGGTGGATGGAGGTCTCCCTAGTTGAGAGGGATTGTTAAATTTGGACAACTAGGTCCAAACTCCATCTTGTGATGCTAAGATGAAGATACCAATATTTGTATTGGATTCCTCTTTCCGAGAGGTGTAAAATTGATCTAAAATTGATTTTAATCTGATGAGCAGAACATTTATTTTGAATTTATTATTTGTAATAAATTTTATGTGCAGGCCGGCCTTAAGGTTTTTACCCCCAGCAGATGTGTCACACACCTCTCATGATTGGTATTTATAGGGTCAACGTTGGAGCATTTTCAACTCATCTCATCACACATCTTCTCCCTTGATTATATACGAGCATCTGAGAAGCAGTTTCATCTCCCACGTGAGAAGAAGGACAAAATCTACTGCAGCAAAAAGGGCGAAATTTACTGCAAGAAATTTTCTGCAGTTAGGGTTTATGGGCAAGTTTGACCAGCGTTCACTTCGGTCAACGCATGGTCCGAATTGGCTGAAATTTTGTGGAGAGTTCGATTTTTGAAGTTGGAGCTGCATTGACTTTATTGTTGCTGCCATGCGTTGACTTTTTTGGATTGCGTTGACTTTTCTGGGGTTGACTTTGAGTTGACTGGGTGACTGATTTGAGGACTGTTGTGACACATTCTGGGTTGGCCGACCAAGAAGACTTTGCTGGTTGAAGCATCCTGCTGACCGCTGTAATGCACCAACACATTCTCTTGTTTCTGGCTTGTCTTCTATAGATCCACTGGTATGTTCTATCAACAATTTTACTTAACTGTTTATGTGATTGCTGTTATAAAAGTAAAGTTGCATCAAGCATAGAACATCTACATAAATTTACATTGAGTCAGATTTATCTTGTCCCAAATGGCGTTTATCTTTTGCATTGCTTTGTTATGATTGTCTGTGGCCTTGCTATGATTTAGCCAAATTTGTCTTTCTATCCAATCTGTTGTGTCTTGAAGTTTTTTGATGTCGTCAGAATGTCCTGTAGACTTATCCTCAAGATTGATTAATCTTTTAGTGAATTTATCGGAATTATTATTGATCTTACTCTCAAGATTGATCAACTTTTTGTTGAAATCGTCCATCGTCATTGATGAAGACATCGAGTGGCAGTGATTTTGAGGCACCGCATGTAACAGCTGAAGGTAGCCAACAACAGTGGCGTAGGTGTTTTCTTCCAGGTGAGAAGATCGCTGCTCTGATACCAAATGGACCAACAGTTGTAGGCTTGATGACTTAATTGTGAAATACACAAGAGGTATTCGTAATAATAATATATTATATATAAAATGTATAAGAGATGATGAGAAAATGTTACAATGAGGCCCTGCTTATATACCTACGCAGGTGGCCTTTCATGAATGGGCATGTCTTTTAGACATGCCCTTTCACTAACTTAATGACTACTTACATAATCCTTATTTGACTATTAATAATTATATTTATTATATTCGTTATGAATTATATTCATAAAACCTACCTGCTTATGAAGATTTACCTTATGCACCAGTGGGACATTGGTCAGATCCAGAGAGAGATCCAAAGCTTTGAACTGTGATCCCGCTCAAGATCCATAGTGGCCATGAGCTTGGTGTGATATGTTGCAGAATGAAGGGCTATGCTCTTTCTCATCTTATCCCTCACTTTCTTGTTTCTTTCATTGATATCAGACCAATCTGTCCTGTCAGCAGATGTACTTTCCTTGCTACCCAAAATAATTACATAAATGGAAGTTGATGCTGCAAATGATAGAGGTTCCTCCAGGACAAGTTTGAAACCTGGCCCTTTTGGTCTTGTTGTTACTAGCTTAGTGACAATCTCTTCTTCTTCCTCTTCCTCTTCAGGTCCCTGAGTTCTAGCCTTATTACTTATATGTATCTCCTCTTCCTCCTTGATACCTTTAGCTTGGTCAATGGTCCTTTTGGGTTGCTTGTCCCTGCCAGTGGGGGTCTCGGTCTCCATCTCTATATCCAAAGACCGTGAGTTAGAATTAGCTTTCTGTTCAATGTCAGGTTTGGGTTCATTTATATAGGTTGAAGCTTTTATCTTTTCTCTCCTTTAGGCAATGACACCCTTAGGATCATAGTGCCAGACATCTTTATGTTGAAATTCCATCATTTTGAGAAGCTCCTCAATAGTTTTGAAGGCATTTCTTGAATTGATAATGAAGGGGCCTATAACATTTCCCAGTTTAAATATGTATCCTTTCTTTGGCAGAATAAAGTGGATCTGGTCTGCATTTATGCTCTGTCTCATGAATTCTAGTGCAAATATCCTCATGGGCATGAATACTGGCAGGTGATAAGCGGGTAGCTCACAACCATAGATCTTGAGTTCTTTGAGGTCCTCAAACAAGTACCAATCTCCTACGCAAACATCCTTGCTGAGCCGGAGCAACGCTTTTTGTTGTGGGAAGGTGTGGGGTGGAGGTGCACCATGAATAATTTGGTATGCGATGGACATAAACTTTCATATGAAGTTAGAATATTTGTCACTTTGAGGCCTCTTTTTGATTGCAACAGTCCAGTCAAATACATAATTGACCTCCTTTTTGCGAGTAATTTTACTCAGTCCTACACACTTAAATGCCTTGGCATGTGCGCACATAAACATATAAAACAACAGGGAGTAATAACGAAAGCTAGATGAAGTGACGAGGTGTTGGAATTGGAATTGGATGGCCACAGATAAGTAGGATGGGATATCGAAGAGCTGGTCGGGCTTCATCATCATGTCCAGAAACCCCAGGAAGACTTTGTTGACCAAATTGGTGTCATCTTCCCATAGCATACTCGAGATTACAGACATAATGGGTTGAACAGGTTCGACAAACAAGGAGAGAGGAAATTTGTCAGTTGGCAGGAGAATCTGTGAGCCTGGAACAAAGGTTATCCACAATAAGGATTGCTGCCTTTTAGTTGGGAGGCCGACAAAATGGTACGTGAGGGTAACATTAGTGAATTGCTGCGGCTCGGATGACATAGGGTAAACCAGGGCACTCCGGATGAGTTTGGGGGTAATTTCGAGTATCTTGTTTCCTTTGGAGGAGACAAAATACCCTTTTTGCTCGATGTAAGCCTCCGTGAGCCATGAGATGAACTCTGGGAAGTAATGTACAATTGGGGTTATATGGTAATACAAGCCGGATTCGACTACTCAGAAAAGGTCTTCACCCCTCCAATGATAACCCATCAAGTCGTGACACAGGTCAGCGATGTGGTATGGGTTAACGAGGTCGCGTATTTGGGCTTCTATATCCATGAAGGGTTCAGGGCCGGGAGCGGACTTAACATCGTGGGTTTTGGGGGTTTTTGGGGCGGTCTTTTACATTTTAATAGTATTGGAACTTGAATCACATGTGGACAGGGGAGGTAGAAATACCTGGTGACCGCGTAGGAGGCTGAAACCGACGTCGCCACCAGTTCTAGAGTAGCTAGGAGACTGTGGAATTGTCTTGTGTTGGCGCCCGGGTGGAAGGAGAGTTTAGGGAAAAGAAGAGTGAAGATCGGTCGTATAAGGCGGGAGAGGTCGAATACTTAGGTGGAGGAAAACAACGGTAGGATGATGCAATATTGACGTCACTGGGTCTAACACGTGTCTTAATCCGGCTAGGTGGATACATCGAACAAGCGACAGACAGGTGGCAAGCAGGTGGGACCAAGGTTACTTGGGAGCGGGAGCGAAAACGGGGAGCAGGAGCAACAACGACATTTTCAGAAGCTCTTGGTTCGAGAGCGAATCAGGGAGCGAATATATATATATATATATATATATATATATATATATATATATATATATATAT
>JAXQQM020068382.1:0-75366 GCA_034641835.2 Pinus albicaulis | reverse complement strand
TGTAACACCCCCAATTTGTGTGTTGAATTTTTAAAGTTAGACATTTGAACTTAAATCCTAAGGGGGTGGACCCCAAGGGATAAGTGTGGTGTGAATGTAATTGCATATTTTATTTGAGGAAATAAATAAAATGATGGTGCATTTTGACCAAGATGAGAATTAGAGATCACTTGCCAAATCCATGAGGATGGATAAGGCAACAAATCACCAAAATCTTTCAAAAATCCTTGAAAGAAATTAATTTAGATTTGAGGAGGAATCTAAATTTCCCCAATGAAGAGGAGTAGTTGGGAAGAGGTAAGAAAAGCTGGAAAAGCTGAGGAAAAGCATAAAACAGCTTTAAAGATTCCTAAAATGGGAAGCCTAGGCTAAACAGGAAAGAAAGCATCCTGCTATTCTGGACGCAGAATTAGAAACATCCTTTGGGGAAAATATGAGCTTAAATAAGCTGCTCCTAGGAAGATGAGAGGTTGATCTATGCTAGGAGGTGATCTCAGCTCGGGGGTGAATCCTGGGAGATAAAGAGGATTCTAAGGTTGGGAGGTTGGTCAATTGAAATAGTGGTATGTTCCTGTAATTTCTGTTCATTCTGATGTATTATGGTATGAATTAGCTACATATAAAAATTTAAGAGAATTTGTATGATTGATTTTGGTACTACATTTAACAGAATCCATCATAAGGCATTCACTTTCCAGATACTGTTTAGTTGTAGACCAGAAATCCATGGAGTAGAAACCCCAAAAACTCTAAACCAAGGTTGGTTTAAAGCTGAAGTTACTTAGTCCCCATAGATTATAAAATATTATTTTGTTTCCTGAAGATATAAATGGGGTATTTTAAGCTCTTATATATTCTAGAAAATATTATAGCAGAACTGAAGTATATATGATACCTAACCAAAAAGGAAGAAAGTAAGACATTAAAATATGACACTCAAAATTGTGCTAGAAACGAGTAATTCTACTCTACAGTACTATTATAGCATTCGTAGCAGTGATATGGGAGTACTCTAACATCTATAACCTTTATGGAGTTTATTGAAATTTAAAGTATTCTAGTATCTATAACCTGTATGGAGTTTATAGAAATTTAAATCCACTTCTAGATCATGAAATAAGTATTATGGTTAGGAATGAAATTTATGCTATATGTATAATCCTAAATGCACTTTCGAATACATGGATAGGAAATAAAACAAAATATATATATATATATATATATATATACATCTATTCCCAAGTGTTAATAACGAGTATAATTAGAACTCCTTTTACCTTGACTACAAAGGAGTTTTGTATACATAAATGAAACATATACAATAAAAAGGGAAATAGAAATCCGACTTATAGATATATAACCACACACGGTTAAAAGGAGACATAAACATGAATTATATAAATATGAACCATGTATGTAAAAAGGGGTGGTCAGATTTCAAACAAATTAAGTTTCAACGAAATGCATATATGTGATCTTTACATCTAATTACACGAGCGAAGAACCAAACCACATTAAGGTGCGTTGATTTAATAAAATAATAGGCCTTTGACTTATGGCAAACGAGTTCCCTGAACTGTACCGACGGGTCGAAACCACGGCACGACGGGGATCGTTCCATGTTTATGATACGCACAGAGTGAAGGATAAAGACGATAAAACAAGGTGTGAGTAGCGGTTCTAACCCTAAATATCATGCGACCGCATAGAAATTTCACAGTTTAACAAAAACTATTACAATATAGCGTTTCTTGGTTAAAGGACTGTCTATATAACTCAGACTATATAATAAATTCGATGCAACAGAGTTGGACTCCCTTGCTATGCAGTAAGAGATAGAATTAAAACACCACAAGGGACGAATTTCGACCTCTGGTTGTGAGGAACGCCATCCGCCATAAACATATCTGATCTCAAAATTTAACTTTGAGCTAACGTACAGAGTTACCCGAATGGGCGTTGTGACTCTGGTCATGCTGCCATAACTTAAAATGAAACCACTCAGCATATAATGAGTCGGTCTGGCCATGGCGCCTTTGACCATAGCCGGGCGGGAGCTAACTAATAAACAAAGAAAACCACGCAAAAGAAGTAGCTGTAATACAAGTGCGGTTAAGCTAGCGACACCAGATCTGAACGATAGCACAAACCCGCAAGTTGATGCATCACTCCTGCAACCGAATGGAGAAATGGTGAGTTACCTGTAGGTAGATAAATTCTTCCTAACTGCGCGATACAAAGGTATTTATAATAGTATCGCCAAAATAAAAATAAAAAAAAATGAGTACGCTGTATACAGAGCTATGAATGCCGATTCACTTAAAACAAAAACGCAAACAAATCTAAGCGGCTCAAGGAAACGAAACAAAAATAAAAGGGCAGCTTTCTTCACATAAAATGCGCGATAAAAGAGGCTGAAACATACCGTGCGCTAGCCTACAACCATTTAGGATGTTAATAGAGCAGGTTAGGAAAAAAATCGGTGTTTACAAATCAAACGATAGCACCCACTGGAAAATAATGCGAAAAACAATCTAAATCAGAGGAGACACAGTGCTATGTACAACAAGGGAATAGAATAGGTCTCCGGACGAAAAGAGAAAGGAACACAGCTGAAACCTTACACTGAATGTCTCTGGGTGGGCAGTAGCCGACACCTCTGCTAAGACCCCGCGTCCCTGCACAGGTGGTAAGCCGGAAAGTAACTCGCAAGCAGATGTAGAAACCCTGCATAAAAACAATAAAAACCAGAGAATATAAACAGTAGGTCGTAAACTGACTCGACTGGACCATCCAACACAGGCGAGGTGAGTGATGAAATACAACGATTATCTATTTTAGAGAATGAATGGGAATGGCCGAATGAAGAGGTCGGTTCCGAGAGGGTCCATAAAAAAGGAGGCCGCAACCCTAATTACTCTGCCCCAGAAGTCAGTAAATCCCTATATTGATTTAGGAAGCTCCGCCACGTTCCTATGCGGGTACCTGGCGATGTAAGAAACTACACCTCGTACGCACAGAGATAGGGTACAAACCCTAAGCTTAATAAAATTTCCGCGGCATCAGACGGCGCTTACAGTACTTGGCCAGATAAATTGACAACTATCAAACCACCTGTCAACTCCTGCTGGGCATGGGACGAATTACACCACCAGCTGGTACGTTTTCCTCATGAGTGAGGCGCCGTCCCAGTCTGCAACATCATCGAATGCCACAAAACCACATTCCCACGTTAACCCAGTCGAACACGGTGCGCCGCGTCTATTGGGAACCAGGATTGGCACGCTGGTTGCTCCCTCCACGCATGGTTCAGCCTGGGTATGCACTGGCTCAGAACGCAGAAAATAATAAACCACAGGACATGGCAATACCTTTGGAGTGTTTACGCTCAATTCATTAAGCGGCTACGGAGTAAGTATGCGCAGACTGCCAATTGATATGCCGTGAGCCTCCTGCAAGTAATAACACGAAAACCATACCAACACGGTTGTGAATTAGGGTTTGAAAAATCTCTATGTGGTTGACCTACACGGTATATCGACCCTATGTATAAAAACTTGGAAATTATTTAAAATGCAATGGGATATATAGTATATAAATAGTCGCTACTCATATTTATTGTCAAAAGTATATTCCATCGATGAAAATTGAATGTTGGGGTATACGATAACCATATAACAAGGCGTATAAATGGGTTATCCATTCTATACATGTATACACCTATTTCATGCGTATATGTGGGAATATTCAAAAACATCAAACCAAGGGGGTATAGTAAACATATATATATATGAGGGGTGCACATTGAATTAATATTTCTATGTGGCCTATATATATATATATAATTATATGTATATGTATATCTAGGTGCACTCAAGAAATATTGTCAGGGTTACATATACATATAGATATAGAAGCAACATATGGGTTATATCTATAAGTGATATGTGCGGGTATGACTTATATGAAGGTATAAAAAAAAAAAAATTGAATGAACATATGATCTAAACTTATACCATATGGTGTTAATGTGCACAAAGAATATTGAATAGTTAGGAAGGTGTGTGGAACAGAGATCATGAATTTAAATGAGACATTAGAGGAGTCGAAGCAAAATGGAACCCCAGTATATATATACAGAGAAAAAAAAAAAAAATTTCCTTAAACTGGAGGTGTTACAATAGCTATAAATGAGGTTTGAATGTTGTAAGATAAGCTCGAAAATGTTAATCAAATTAGCAACTGAATTCCAACCTTCAACCAATATTTCCATCATATAATGGATACTTAGAGGTATCTTGCTCTCCCCCGAGGGAAATATTTTTGATAGTTCTGGTATGAGTATATACAAAGCTTGATTAACTATTTCCTTTTTCTCTGGCTAGGACATTATTTAAAGCTCAAGAAATACCTGAATTATTGTTTTCAGAGGAACTTTGTGAGCCTGAAGATATTGGAAAACGGTAACAAATACACATGTCTTGTTAGCACTTTCCTCTAGTGTTAGAAAGTTTTCCACTAAATTTTCAAGTTCTTTTTTATAGTCCATAAGATCATTGGTGAAATACTTTAGTAAAATCATTTCTAACTGGAAAAAATGTGTCCTTAAGTTCTCACAATACTCTCTAATTATCTTCTCGGGTGGATAAAGAATATTTTCAACAATATTTTTGAAAGGCATGGACCAACATATAAAGAATATAAATTTCAACAACAATGATTACTTCATTCTGTGTGAGTTTATTGGACCAATATAAATTTAGAAAGTTTAGCATAAGTGACTTCTTCATTTGAGGACTTTATTCTTGTACAACCTCAGTGATGTAAAATTATTTTAAAAAGGAGTATTCAATGCTAGTTTACCATAAGTAACATACTTTTGATAATCATTGATAGTGACAGAAATTATTTGAAAAAGAGTATTCAATGCTAGTTTACCATAAGTACATACTTTTGATAATCATTTATATTGAATTTTTCTACGCAATCGTTCCTTGACTTGTGGTGTTCAAAAACTTCTTTGCTGATATAAGTGGGTGTGGGATACTGTTGCTTGAGTTGGAAGTGATTGTTTGGGAACTATATTTAACGATCACAACTTCGAGGGGTCATAGGGATAGTTTTCCATACTTCTGCCTTATTGCCGGGAGCCAATTGGAAACATTGTGGGACAGTTTTCCTCATCAAAAGCTAAGTGTTTATAATTAATCATAATTAATGTTCAAGAGTATTGTCATTTCTGAGGTATATAAGGTAGCTGAATCATTTAAGAAAAAATGAATTGAAGGTTACACTATTACTCTAGATCACACGGAGAAAAATTACATTCTAACATTTCCAGAATAATTATTTCGTTGACTGCCAAGGCACTTCGGGTTCAGTAGCCTCTAAAACCCCCGCATTGTCCTCTAAACCTCGGTGTTGTTTATCACTAAACACCTCTCGAACGCCATGGATGAGAGACAAAATACCACCACTAGCCGCGACACCACCCTCAGATGAGGTGTGGATTCGGCACCACATGCAGATGCTAATCGCAGGAGAGCTGGAGTGCTTAGTAACCCCAAGGCAAAACCACCCCGGGGCCTCGCTGTAGAAGGACCCTTCCTACATAGTCCACTAATGGTTGTCTATCACTCAAGTTGAACACCAGAATGACCCATATTGAGGATCTCCCTCCACTGATAAATCACCCTCACCACCATTGCGTGTCTGTTGGTGTAGTGTGCTATTACCATTTCCAAGATTTTTCTCGACATTTAGATTCCAGCCAGAGTTTCCCAGCTTCACTTGCACCCACCTCGTCTCTTGTCAGTAAAACTCAAACCAATGTTTTAGAGCCAACTTCTGCTCATCTACGAAAGTCAAAGCACCAACCTTCGCCATCACCCATGAACGCTGAATGGATTGGCTCACATTTGTTGTGCGCTTAACTAAAATCTCCTCTGTTGTAGGATCACTTGCCCCGATAACCATTACCACTTGATAATGGGAGGGTGATGAGTTGGTGGTCGCATGTTTGAGGGCTGGTCTAGCCTTAACTATCCACTGCCCACTTGTCTCTATGATTGGACACCCCCAACGGGGTCATGAAGTTCTTCTTCCATGAGAATTTGGAGTCTATGAGATTCTCCAGGATCTAGATCTGCTTTAGAGAGAATATCATCCCATGTGTTGTATAATTCGTGATCTGGATTATTTGTGCCATATTAGCCAACTTATCTACCAACTTATTCTTGGAACGAGGCACATGGCCCGTAGCGGCATACTCCATTTGACTTAGGAGTCTTGTGATGCTGGAGAGATAGGCCGAAGATGTCAATGGCTTGAGACGAGACCATTTTGGTTAAAGGAAAATCGATGAAGAGGTGGTGTTGAGATTTTTCGTCCTGTCTCTAGAGGATGCACATGGAAGGCCTGATAAAACCCCTCTTAAGGACGTTATCCCAGGTCAGGATATGCTTATGCACCGCTAATGATAAAAATTGGGCAAATTTTAGCCATAGATGGCTTGTCCATATTCGCTTCGAGACGTGAGTGTTGGGATGACCAGAACCTCCACACAAGAAGGTAGGCTTCCTTAACTGAAAATTCTCCTAAGGTCGAGAGGCCCCATCGTAACTTTTCTGGACCGCAGGAGGCTTGGATTTTCTGCTAGGTGAGATACTGGGAAAGAAGATCATACCCTTGACAGGGTAGGTCTAGAGGCCAATCCACTTTGGTTTTCCATTGGTTCCATTCATTTTTGTGTGATTGGCTACTCCAATAATCCACTATTGTCATAGCCCCACACGAGTGAAAGAGGGGAGGGGACGAGATTGCTGCCAAGATTCCTCCCAAAATCAACTTGTTGTTCCATCGTGCACCTCCCAAAAGATGTGCTACGTTCTAAATTGCAGACACTTGAATAGGAAGGTGAGAGTGAAGGATTTCGCCTTGCGTTCTACCTTGTCCATACTTGTGTGCCCAAATAATTTTCCAAAGATCTTCTCCTTCTCCTTGATTTCTCTATCAGATCCCAAATATCTTGGCTAAGGAAGGACCATCCAGCGTTGAAGAATTCAGCAGTAAAGTCGTCAGCACCAGGGGCCTTATTGAAGAATTCAGCAGTAAAGTCGTCAGCACCAGGGGCCTTATTAAGAGGCAGTTCCTTCACTACTTCTTCCACTTCTAAGAGGGTGATGGGGCTTAGGAGGGCTTCATTTTGGTCTTGCCAGATCAATGAAGGGATATTTTGAGAAACTTTGTGGAGATCCTCCGATCGGTCATAGCCTTCATCTTGTAGAAGGGATGAGAAAAAGGATTGCTATTATGCCACTATATCTTTGTGGAAGTCAAGGCGGGAACCATCAGTTGGATGCAAGTGAGTGATTATGTTACCTTGCCATTATTGGATCATGGATTGGTGGAGGAATTTTTTATTCTTTCCCCCTCTCTCAACCACTAAATCCTGGATTTCAGTCACCATAAGATTTCCTCCTATTGCTTTCATTTCCTTGAGATCCTTGGTCGAGAGGTCTTCTTTTTTCTACCAGCTTTTCTATGTGGCCATCCTTGATGATTGGTTGCTTGATTTGTTGAGTATATTTCCAAATGTTTCTGCAGTTCTATCTTTAATATGTCCTTTGAGGCCATGCAACTTCTTTTTGAAATGATTTCATTTTATTACCACGTGGTGAGCCCAAGGCTGTCCACATGTGGGTACGTAACCAAAAGCTCTTGAAATGGAATCAGTGACTTTTGAGGGCGGGGGTGTCCGTCATGATAAGACACTAAGAGAATATGAACCTATCTAGTCTGCATCCAATCTAATTCACTCCCCCTCTATGACTATTCTAGGTATGACGACTGTGGCGGGGAATCACATCAACTATGTGAAGATCCTCGATGATGTCGTTGAAGGCATGCAAAGATGGGTCTAAGCTGGGGGACTCGATCTAATATTCCAAGATCCGACAATGTGAATTTAGTGTCAATCCAATATTCCAAGATAAGTCTCCCTGGATCCCCATAGAATTTCTATGCCCCCTGCACATCCGGTGGCTTCAATCATCATAGCTCGGCTATTCCTCTAGCATTGTTCATTTTTTTCCTTAACTTTGTCATTGGGCACCTTGGTTTCTTCAAGAATAACAATCTAATGTCTCTATTTTCCTATATTTTCTTTAAGGGAGAAGATCTTCCCTCAGATACAAAAGCCTAAGGGAAAGCTCAACTTCAAGAGAATAGTGCAATTAGATAAAGGCAACATACAACCAAAGGTTGAAGGTTGGGTAGAAACCCTAACAACCAAAAGTTGAAGGTATGGTGGAACCCTAGTTAAGCCCATGATCTTTATGAGGAGAGAGCGACGGATCTAGGGAAAGAGATCCGTCAATTGGCTCATCTGCCCCAAGTTTAACAGAAAAAACACACCTATAATACACTTCTAAATACTACACATTATATTATATAATTTACGGTTCCCTCGAAACAAAAAAGATATGTAGTAAAGTAAAATTAAATATTACCGATAACAAAATAATATTTACAGTATTTTTTAAATAAAAAAAATCGCCTTCATATTACAAATAATATAATATCACAAGAAAATGAAGAAGCGTCAAGTTCTTTGTATGCTTCCCATTCCCTACTGCACACTTCAAAGTTAATTGCATAGGACCGTCTGACTTCAAAAAATCAGTTCAGTTCCACCTGACTTCAAAAAATTATCTAGGGACTGCCGGACAATTCTTCTAATTTTCTTTTTGAATTCATGTCTGTGCTTTCGCCATTCTTTTAGCTGCATCGATGTTTGCAGGTGATTCATCATTGGGACTAGAAAGCATTGATATGATACTCAAAAGAATAGTTTCCACTGTGTGCACAGGTGACCATCGTTCACTAGCAAGCTCATAGCTATTTGGATCATGCCCGGGCCCATGAAGAATAGAAATGCAAACACGGCCGTCTGGATAAACATTTGGATGCCACATTTCTGATGTAAATCTAACCGATGGAGGACTATTTGGATAGTCGGGTGGAAAACTCATGATAGCATTAAAATATCCACCTTCATATAATGTATCTGGTGGCCCCATTATAGCTACGTTCCATTCAAAAAGGTTAGAATCATCTACAAGTCCAGCCGAAAATCCATCCACTGGATGCCTAGACAATTCTTTCAGTTGCTTGCCAAGTAAAAGACTCTTCTGGTTTTCTCCCATGGTGCGCTTTGAACTCCCGAACGATCTCAGATTTAAAATATGAAATTGACGACACCCACAATGCCCGTCCCCTCGATGAGATTTCCCTCGACAACGATATGGTATTGAATATGGATATCAATAGTGAAGCTCCGTGCCTTCTCCGTATGCAATCGGAGAATCGCATGAAGAACGATAGCTAACTTTTATTAATAATTATCGATAGGGAAAATCAAGAGTGTAATATTTACAATAAAAAAAATTGAGAACAGTTATAATAAAAAGAAATCAAGGTCGGTCTTAAATAATTTTCACTTTTCCCGGTTGAGTAATTATTATATAAGATTTAAAAATATTAATAATTTGTTTTTAAAATGCTATGTAAGAAAAGATCATATTTATTCTATTTATAGGGTTTTTGACAAATTTGTAATTCATTATTTTTTATATAAAGTTGATATGTATCTTTTTTAAATATTATTAATAAAAAACATATTATAGGTTAAAAAACATCATAGCGTCATTTTTTATTTTTATTAATAAGTATCTTTTAGAATTTGTAATTCAATCGTTTGTTAACATAATGTATATGTAGATCCTTAAATATGAATAACAAAACATATTATTTATGTTTAAAGAAAACATGTATATATAGATATATATAATATATATATATATATATATATATATATATATATATATATATATATATATAATTTTAAAAACTAATTATAACAGAAGTAATTATATAAGAGAAATTTGTACAATTAAATGTTTTCAACTTTAAAAAATATAGTTTGAGGCATATAAGGGTTCAAAGGTACATCGAAGGAGTGCAGACTTTTATGTTACGCTCGTACATATTTTCCATTGAACCCATTTCCAGCAAGAGGATCTCCACTTAGCTTGTTATTACACACATTTCCGTTGAAAGAATGAGCCGAGAGAATAAATCCAGATGACCCAACGGCAAAAGCGATGAGACGGAGGGCCCTCGATGTCTGAAGCAGCGCCTGATTTTTAGTTCATCACCTTGCTATATCTAACACTATAGTTTATAAAGTCTGTTGATATTTTTCTTCTCTACTCGGCTTCTATTACGCTGCAAAAACAATATGCGTAGCGAGAAGGGGATCATGGATTGCCTCTCTGTTGTTATTCTTTCGATAAATATGGATTGGTGGAATCAATTAATAATAATGCCCACCATTTCGCTCATGCCAACAATGGATGGAAGTACGCCTTCGTAACATTTTTTACGAGAATCGATACCACTGGGTACCATGGTAGGTACATGTGGGTAATCTCCACAAAGGCTAATGTATTTTTGCAATGTTCAACATATCATGTTTGGTCATCATACGCTCGAGTTATAATAATATGCGAGTAACTCCCCAATCATATATAAAGGTCATAAATTTAGCTTCATCATGTGAGCGTTTAAATGAAAGAGATTAAGTCTACAAGTAGAAGGAATCAAAGATAAAGAAAAGTTACATAGATAAGATTGCGCCATTTCTTAGTACAGACCTTATTTTATGCACCGAAGGCCAATCGCAGCAATAGTACTGGATGTAAACAGGCTCTCAAATGTTGGAATGGTAAAACTACTATATTTTCTAGAATAGAAAGAGAGAAACAAGTCATATGTGGTCAAACAAGATATAGCTAATAATTAATTTAAATCAAAGTATGGCGTAGCTCATAAACCGAGTAAAACCTAAAGACTTGTGAAACAACATTTGAACCAATGACAAAGTAGTTTGAATTGGGGGTGTTAGAAATAAAAAATCTTCTACCTACAGAAAATCCATAATAAGTTGTGAAAGTAGCTCACTTGGGATATTTTCAATCAATATACACCAATTGGTGTCTACCCATTCAAAATTTTGAGCCACGAGTTCAGACCTACGATATCCTACAACACAACCTATGCATCCTTGAAAGATCTGTCTACCTCTTTACAAAGTTAATTCATGAAATCAACTTGATTAAGGAATTATTTTGAAAAAACAGTTCAGAATCTCAACAACACAGTGATAATCAAATGAAAATGCCATGGCACCTTTTAATCCCTTTAGCAAGGCATGGAACCCTCAAATGTCTCTGCTCTAGAAGTTGTCTCTCTAATCTAGGAAAAGTAGTTCATTTTCTACTTTACTGCAACCCAAAAGCTTAAACAATAGAAAAACAAAAAACAAAAAACAAAAAAAACAAATATCATCAAATTGTTCTATAAATTGTGTTATGATGAGTTATTAATCGTGATAGTTGAAGTAGTGAATATATGTACTTCAACTCACTAAAAGAAACAAATGAAAATAATTATTTCAACAATAAGCTAAATGCAAGAACATTAGATAATAGAAAGAAATTATTTTTAACACACTCACTTCCAACAACTTTTTGTTCCTGCTTTGGAATGTAAATAATGGGAAACTATTTATTTTTTCTCGTTTCAGACACATCCTAGGACCTGTATTAAAAAAGGAGATATACATTAGCCTCTTCAGAAAGACCCAATATCTATTTAATACCAACACTCTAACACATGTGTACAACAATAACACCTATTTCACCATCGACCTTAATCATATAATCGGACAAGAATCCTCTAAAATCCATGATGCAGACCTTTGAGAATAGTGTAAGTAGTGTCATGCCAACATCGTTGACTCAAACTCATTCTCACAAAGCCTCCATGTTACCCATCCCAATCTCAACAAAGATGCCCAAAACACTTTTCAACAGCTCGATCAATTGCTCTCCTTCACGTTCCCTATCAATCTGCCACATAACTAAGCACAATAGGTCATATACTACAAGAATAATAAAAAAAAGTAATAGTTCAAATAACTATTTTTTTTGGCATTTCAAGGCAATACAAAACGTACTAGAGTAATCGTTACAACATCCCTTACATTATACTTAATTTATTGGTAAACCTATAAAACACATGGAAAGCTTTGAATATAGGTTATGATTTTAAAATCGCTAAGTGTAAGGATATCCACCCCTAATTCGAGGATATTATCATCTAAGTTCAATCATTTATAAAGAAGACGCGAAGCATAAACATTACAAAGAGAAGGTATAAACGAGAGAGCTCTACAAAAAACATTGTACGATGTTAAAACGAGCATGGAAGCGTAAGAGACCAACTTCATTTAATGTAGGGAAGATGACACCATGGAATGAGGTAACAACCCAAGTAATGAAAGAAACGAGAAAGCCACGAGACCATTGATTACATGATTTCTCCATCTCTTCACAAGTTCTCTCAGCAAAAATTCATCATGTTTCTCCCTCGATGCGGGTGAACTCGCGGAAAACAACTAATACATTTTCAACTATCGACCAAACGGCATTGGAATATTACCGAGTGGGAGGCAAGAGTAAAAGTGCGATGATTCAGAAGCGAAGTGTTTTGGAAGCGTAGTGTAGTCTAAGACATCATTTTTTACAATAAAACAAAGCTCATAAAGTTTTTTCCAACCAAGTCTATATGTTGTGAGTGGGAGAAAAAGAGTAAAAAGTGCAATGATTCTGAAGCGAAGTGTTTTGGAGGCGTTATGTAGTCTAATTTATAGAGGAAATAAACTAGCTTAACTCTCCTTCTTCACGCATAAAACCCATCGTGGGATTCCACAAAAAAATCCGTCTTCGCTCTCGCGTACTTGCAGAGTGCACGGGCGATTCAATCCTCAACACCTCGTACACGTCGACCGGGACTAGCGCCATGCTCTCCGCAGCCCTCCCGGGTGAGGCTCCACGTGCCTCAACGGGCTCGCGGACCTCTTCTGCCAAATATCTCGAAGTTGATTGCTCGTGCGAGCAATGTGTTTGACGATACTAGGGAGCATAATTAATATTCCCCAAAGGCGTTGAAAGAGATGTTAGACAGGAGACCATGGCAAAGCCTTCTCTCTTTTCAATTTGAACTCTTTCTCGGCCATGTCCAAAGCCAAAGCCGCTTGTGTCCACAGAAATTTAAACAACTTCTCGTAGTAACCCTTCATGGGCCAAAAGGGTAGACGTATTGAATGGATGGTTAGCTCGTTCAATAATTTTTTGGAAGGATGCTCGAGCTCACTATAGCGCCCGAGTCGAGGCGCAAGCCACTTGACAACATATGAAGGGCCGTTAGTTTCGAGGTCCTGAGTGGTCAGTGTCCGCACACGTTAGCATCGAGCATAGGAAATTGAATATCAAGTGCTCGATCAACTATCTGTCTTGAGTCGCATCGAGAACCTTTCGAGCTAAAATATCTTGAGTTTATTTCCATGGGAACTTCAATCGTTGTCACAACCACAAATTTCCTGCTCGCCGAACTACGGCCTTCTGAGGGAAAATGGCGGGTGCTTTAATCCCCCTGCTAGCATTTCCTATTGCTCATCGACGTCCCTTTGAGAAGATTTCCATGTGGAAAATTAGCACCATGAATGCTCGGTCACGAGAATAGTTAGATGTGCGAAGGAATGGGGCATGAGGGTTCGCCACAAACTAAAAGGATTTTTTTACGACGGTTTGGCTAAGTAATGTCGTTGGAGGACGAGTTGTAACAGGTGTTAAGGTCATTATGTTTTTTATTAAAAAGAAAATTGTTCGAATTCTGTCAAGAACGACGAATCTAAAGCATGGTGTCAAAAACAAAAACCCCACAATAGAACACCTTTGATTGTAATCAATAGTTTAAAGTTTATAATGTTTGTAATGTATAAAACATTTCAATATCAAAATTTAGTATGTATTATTTTATATATAAAATGAGTATATATATATCTACATGGTCTTAGATATAGGTGATAGGTGGTTTTTTAAGACACTTCTTGAGTGTGAAGTTACTTTTCAATTCTCGATTGGAGTGATATATTGGACATGATGAAGATATAGCCATAGCTGCACGCTTATGCCTACTAAAATAGTTACATGATTTTGAATTTCTTCTTCTCTATAACTAGTTCCTCCAAGAAGTTCCCCACATATGCTACAATAATGTTTTACTAACTTTTCTAGTTTCATAGGAAGAAAGAGGTATATCCATCATTTCCAATACCTTAACTAGGGTTTCTAATATTGAATGCTTCTTAGTTTCGTACTTTTCCCATATCATAGGATGTTTATTTCTTAGATTTTGATTCTCGTTTCTTAAATCATCAAGTTTCTAGGATATTAGGTCAAATTCAAACTTACCAGATTGGGTTATCATCTTGTTTTTCTTCGATTCCACCTCCCTCGATCCTCTCGGAGATGGATCCTCTAACTTTTCCAATTATTCTCTAGAGTAGAAGTCTCGGATGGAGTAGGTGATCATGTAATAGTGACATTAACCCTTTTCTTTCAAAATTTTATTCCCACATATTTTTGTAGCGACATTTTTCTTCAATTTCATACTGTAGGGGGTTAATTTTTTCGTAATAGACATGCCCCATATTAATAACTTTTAGATTCTTATCTAGTAACATCCACCAGATAATTTAGCATGCATTCCCTCCTTAATACGTGTGTCCTTTGTTGGTGTAATAACATGAATGGTTTCCCTTAGGGATGCTCTCCTAAGGGTTTTCAAGTGGGTGTATTAGTAGGGGAAATAACTCATCCTACTTGTTTGTGATTCATCTATTTTAGCCTCTCCACCTTATTCCCAAGACTCATTGTCTTCTATTTCTTCTCAAACTAGTAATATTATCCTCACTGCTACTCGCCCATTTGCTCCACTACTATTGCAATGAATAATGATGAGCTTAGTGAAACCATGATACATTACACATGTTTTATGTCACTTAGTGTGTCAAACAACATCTTATATATGTTGCAAATATTTTGAAAGGAAATAGGGTATGTTCGTAAGATACCTACTATGCATGTGTGCTAGAAACTTGAAGTGATAATAGAATGTTATCCACAAACATCGTTCACAAGTGATGAACTTCTACATAAAATATGCTACATCTTCATATGGGTGTGGACGTGAAGTTCTATATCTGCTTCTCTCCCATTTTTCCTTATCTTCTCACTTTCTTTCAAAAAATGTATCCCTAGTTTTGAGAACACATAGTTGTTGTTTCATATGATATTCAATATCCAAGTAAATTAATTTTCTATTATTATTGTGCAAAAATGGGTCATTTATCTTCAAGTTGTACAATTACGTGACACTAGCGAAAGTGAGAGTTGTTCATATAGTTTTATTCAAGAAGGAACTAGTTTGATAGAGATAAGCATATCTAGGAAATGTGTGCACCTCTCGTAGAGAAGAAGATAAAACATCTCATGTGTCGATAGAAGAGTAACTAGATTCATGTGAGCAAAATTTTGAAAAAAAAGTGAGCAAAGTAGACACTAATGGTGAATCTAGTGGATCCTTTATTTATTTAAAATATTTTGATGAAAATATCCATTAGAAAAGGTGGCTCATATTATCCTTAAGCATATCAAGCGTCTCAAAATAATCAATATGGAGTTGAAATCTAAAATAGAACATTAAAGGAGTAATGACGAGGTTTCGAATTTTGATGTGTTGGAAGAGATTCAAACCGGTGATTACCCCTCTCGAAAGTCGAAAGAAAATATTATAAGAAGATGAAAAATATCAAGAAAAAACATTGAAGACGACCCATCATATTGGTTAAAGAAATACTCGATAGTACTAAAGTAGCATAGAATATAATTTATCCTCTCATATATTTTTACTTGTGGTAACACATGGAAATTTCTCTCACAGGTGTCTATAGAGAAAAAGAAAGAGTAGTACCGATAGAAGTGGAATGTTGTATTTTACAAATAGTCACAAAGTTTAATAGAGAAATTTAAATATCCATGCATAGAGTTCCTTTTTCCCATCGAAATAAAAAATTATCGGTGTTCCTATAGCACTAAAAGATAAAGTACCGGTCAAGAAATATCATGAAAATAATATTTTGTAAGAATAATTTGTTTGTCGCTTTTTCTAAATCACTTTGAATGATACATGTGTATGACAACTATGGGCACAAAGTGGCTCACTACATGAACTTGGAAACAATTCACCTCCATTCTAGGAAAAAGTTTGACCAAAGGAAAGAATAATGTGGATATCTACCAAAGAATATTGTGTGCATGTTAATTGAAAAATAATAGGAGAGGCATAAAAAATGGTGTATCGAAGCAATGTAGACTTGGTTTTTGGATTTGAAGATGTTCAACAAACTATTAGTAGATAAAAACCCTAAAATTCTATATGTGGATGTCTCCCATATAACGTGCAATAGATATGACTCACCGATCGATCAAATGGAGTAGTAGATTTGCTAGTTCTTCATCGTAGAATGCGGACACAAAAAATGGGAAAGAAGAGCAAGAGGGTAATTTTATGATTAAATATAATTGGTGATACCAAGAGGAATAATTAGTGGTTTGAGAGGAAGTCACTTAGTTAATAAATAATACCAAACTAGCATAAAAAATCAGCTCATGGTGTTGACCCTAGATTTGACATACCAATATGTGGAAGGAAAAGAGAGATAATATACTCAAGGAGAGTAGATCCCTTCTTCCTCTTCATTGAAAAGAAGAGGTTGGATTCAGAGAATATAGAGAAGTAAAAATGCTGAGGAACATAAAGGAACATGCCTAATATTGCATCTAACAGATAAGGCAAGTATGTTGGTTTTATTTTCTTCCGATTTAATAAAATTGTTGAAGAAGAGTGGTGTTATCTAAAGTATTTTTTTCTTGTGTTATTGGTTTAATGTTGGTTTAAAATAATATTTACAAAATTACTATGTATATTATTGAAAGAACAATAAAGATGATTTACTACTAAATTTTCCTTGTCTAGTGTAAGTATGATTATAGATTTTGGATGCCGGATAATAAGTATAAATAGGAGGCATATATTAATAGTTTAAAGTGTATAATGTTTATAATATGACAAAAACATTTCAATATTCAAAATTTAGTATGTTTATATATAAATATATATATATATATATATATATATATATATATATATATATGTATGTATGTATACATATATATACATGTATAGGGTCTGATAGTGATGGGTGCTTTGTTAAGACACTTCTTGATGTGAAATCGAGTTCAATTCCGGATGAGGACCATATATTGGACATGATGAAGATATAGCCATGCCAAGCTTAGGAATACTAAAAAGTAGTTACACGCTTTTGAATTTCTTCCTTTATATAACTAGTTCTTCCAAAGTTTCCTCACATACGTTAAATAATGTTTTTCCTAAATTTTCTAGTTTCATAGGAGGAAAGAGGTATATGCATCATTTCCAATATCTTAACTAGGGTTTCTAATCTTTAATGCTTCTTAGTTTGAGACTTTTCCCCTATCATAAGAAGTTTATCTCTTGGATTTTTATTTTCCTTTCATAAATCATCAAGTTTCTAAGATAATAGGTAAAAAGATTCGGACTTGCAGAAGTTATCATCTTGTTTTTTCTTGATTCCACCTCCTCAACCTTGGTAGATGGGTCCTCTCACTTTTAAAATTATTCTTTAGCATTGGACGTTTTTTGGATGGAGTAGGTGATGGTGTAATAATGACATTAACCCTTTTCTTTGCAAATTATCTTCCCACATATTTTTTTAGCGACATTTTCTTTAGTTTTCATCTGTGAGGGGTTACTTTTTTGTCATAGGACATGCCCCATATTAAGAACTTTTAGATTATTCTCTTGTAACATCCACATAATTTAGCATGCATTCCCTCCTCAATACTGAGAGTCCTTTGTTGGTGTAATAGAAGGAATGGTTTCTTTAGGGATGCTCTCTCAAGGGTTTCAAGTGGGAGTATTAGTAGGGAAATCACTCATCCTACTTCATCGTGATTCCTCTATTTTAGCCTCTCCACCTTCTTCTCGGAGACTCATTGTATTCTATTTCTTCTCAAACTAGTAATATTACTTTCACCAACAACTCTACCCATGTACTCCATTACTATTCCAATGAATCAATAAACTGATGAGCTTAGTCAAACAATGATACATTACACATGTTTTAGGGTACTAAGTATGTCAAACCACATCTTATATATGTTGCTTATATTTTGAAAAGGAAATATGGTATGTTCAACGAGCTATCTACTATGCATGTGTGCTAGAAACATGGAAGTGATAATAGAATGCTATCCACAAACATCCTTCACAAGTCATGAACTTCTACATAAAAATATGTTACATCTTCTAGGGGTGTGGAAGTGAAGTTCTATCTACTTTTCTCCCATTTTTTCCTTATATTCTCACTTTCTTTAAAAAATGTATCCCTAGTTTTTGAGAACACATAATTGTTGTTTCATATGATATTCAATATCCAAGTAAGTTGATGTTTATTCTTGTGTAAAAATGGGTCATTTATCTTCAGTTGTAAAGATTGTAGGCATGGTGAAAGTCAGAAAGTTGTTCATATAGTTGTATTCAAGAAGGAACTAGCTTTATAGAGAGTAACACATCTAGGAAATGCGGGCACCTACTGTAGAGAAGAATATAAAACATCTCTTGTGTCGAGTAGAAGAGTAACTAGATTCATGTTAACAAAATCTTGAAAAAGCAAGTGAGTGAAGTAGACACTAATAGTGAATCTAGTGGCTCCTCTTATTGATTTGAAATATTTTTGAGGAAAACATCCATTTGAAAAGGTGTCTCATATTATCCCTTAAGGATATCAAAGAGTCTCAAAGCCATCGATATCCTAATTGAAATGTAAAATAGAACATTAAAGGAGTAATTGATGAGGTTTCAATCGTGATGTGTTGGAAGAGATTCAAACCAACAATTACCCCCTCGAAAGTCAGAAAATATTATAAGAAGATGACAAAGACTCAAGAAAAAACATTGAATCGAACTTGCCTATATTGGTTAAATAAAAGACGTGATAGTGCTAAAGTAGCATAGAATAGAATTTATCCCCTCATATAGCATAGAAGTGGAATGTTGTATTTCGAGAACACAAGTTTCTTAGAGAAATTTAAATATCCATGCATAGAGTTCCTTTTCCCCCTCAAAATAAAAAATTATCGATTGTTCTTATAGCACTAAGAGATCAAGTATCACTCCAAATAAATTTGATGAAAATAATATTTTGTAACAATAATTTGTTTGTCGCTTTTCTAAATCACTTTGGATGATAAATGTATACAATTAGTGGCACAATGAAGCTTCATGAACTTGGAAATAATCCACCTCCATTCTAGGAAAATTGAAGCAAGGAAAGAATAATGTGGATATCTACCAAAAGATTATTGTGTGCATGTTTAATTGAACACTAATAGGAGAGGCATAAAAAAAATGGTGTATGGAAGCAACATAGACTAGGTTTTTGCTTTGAAGATGTTTCAAAAATTATTAGTAGATAAAAACTGAAATTCCTATAGTGGATGTCTCCCACAGAACATAGACAGATAAGGACTCCAATCAATCAAATGGAGTAGTAGATTTGCTAGTTCTTCATCGTAGACGGACACAAACGGTGAGAAGAAGAGCGAGAGACAATTTTATGATTAAATATAACGAGGGTCTTTACCATGAGGAATTGTCACGTCTCCCAGACCCAAATTTTTTTTTTTTTCAGATTCATAACATGTCTAGATACATTACCCCGATTGGGGAAGACAATTGAACCTGTGATGAGTGCTACACATATAACATAACTCAAATATTCTCCGCTTTATGCGCAGATAACAACTATAGTTTTTATACTGAATCACCTACAAATTCAGACTGTTATCCGGGGTTTAGATTCTTTTTAGTACTTATAGCCAGCCATGGAATACAAGAATTCATGGAATACAAGAATTCCCATGAGAATTTTTGGCCTTGACCTCCCCTCTTCTCAGTCCATATCGTAGACTTATATATCTATATATATTACTTTGTATTTCTCAGGTTTTCTGTACAGAGTTTGTCCAACTCTATATGATCACTAGGCCCTTACTCAAACTTCCCAGTTTGCAGGCCTGGTAACATTTCCAACATTTTAAAATTGCAGCATCGAGGTATAGATGTATGCCTCCTCGCATACCTCTATCTATACTCAGTTAACCTCCATTTCTCCAACTACTTCCCAGCAGTTTATATCGATGGTAACCAGATGCTCTGTTCAATGTATTTTTACCTATGCTTAAAACTTCCCTCACACAAAATTTTATCACACACCAGATTGTTCAATGGGATTTCCCCCCTATTTTACTGTTACAAACATTCAACATGTGTGACACTCTGGTACAGATTCACTGTTCCATGGGCAAACTAGGAAACAGATCCTCTTGCTCAATCCAATGGAGGTAGAGAATACTGAACCGGCTAGTTTAGAATCCCTAGTGTTAGATCCTCGTCCTTGGTTAGGATTCAACTTCAGCTTCCATATGTGTACAATTACCTTTAATAGAATAATGTAAATTCTAAATTTTGCAATTCTCTCCATTGTAATACAACTGACATACAGAACCCCATACCGCTATCACAGGGTTGTTGTTCCCTACTTTCTGTTATTGATTACAGTGAATTCTGTGCCATCAGTATTGTTATGATAGGTTTAGTTGTTTGGTACTTGTTGTTCATGGGTACTGTTTTGTTAACATTTTCTGTTTATACACACCGAAATTAAATATTTCTTTAAGAGACAGCAAGCTATACCTATACATGGTTATTAGATTTGCTGTTCAATTGATCTATCATCTCTAACCTCATTACTACCAGATACTCATCCATACAACCCAACCATTTGTCTCTGCTATCAATAGATTTGGTTTGCAATTACAGGAATTACTTAACAATTAATCAATCTAACATTTGCATAATGCACCATAACATGAAAATTCATAAACTGCATAATGAACCATAATATCACAATTCATAAACTGCAAAATGAACCCTAACATCACCATTTCATAAAACATGGATATGTTTAATGCAGACTTACAGAAATCTCCCAATTTATGCATGCACACCTCTACTATGACCAGTCCACCCAACCTTAGAGTTCGTTTGTCTCCAGAACTCACCCCCGAGCTGAGATCCTCCAAGAACAGACTAACCTCAATCTGTTCTGGAGCAGCTTATTTAAGCTGTGCTTCCCCCAAAGCCTGTTTCCAATTCTGCGTCCAGAATTTCAGGATGCTTTATTCCTGTTTAGCCTAGGCTTCCCATTTTGGGACTCTTTAAAGCTGCTTTAAGCTTTTCCTCAGCTTTTCTAGCTTTTTCTCACCTCTTCCCAACTACTCCTCTTCATTGGGGAAATTTAGATTTTTCCTCAAAAATCTAAATTAGAAATAATTTCTTTCAAGGACTTTTGAAAGATTTGGGGAAAGTCTTTTTTCCTTTTCCATCACCTCATGGATTAGGCATATGATCTCATTTTCTCATCTGGTCATAGTGCATACATAATATTTTATTTATTTTTCAAAATTACAAAATTAACCACATCCACACAATAATCATCCACTGGGGTCCACTCCCCTTTGGATTTATGTTCAAGTGTCTCATTTGAAAAGCATAGAACTTGGGGGTGTTACATATTCCCCCTCTGAAAATAAACACCGTCCTCGGTGTTGACAACTATCTACTTAGTTTATTTTGAACATAATTATGAACGTTGTTCCATCATCTTAGCTTCTCTGTTCCATGTAGCTTTTCAGCAGTAAAGTGCTCCACTGCACCTTTACTCTAGCTACTGTTTGATTTCACAATTTCCATTTCTTCCCGCTTTCATCTTTGAAGCGACTCTGGAAGGAATTTCTTCTTCTGGTTCCACCTGGACCACATCCAAATCGGTTCCACCTGGACCACATTCCAATCAATCATGTGAGAAGCATCATGTACAAAAATTATATTTTTTCAACAAGGAGACATGAAATTCATCATAAATTTTAATATGCAAGGGGGAGGCTAGTTTTCCCCCTTTTTCAACACCTTCCTTGGTGTTACACTTTAACGTTGATTTTTTTTTTCCACTTTGACAAAGATTTCTTCTTCGTCTTTGATTAGTTTCCAGCAGAGTACTCTTCTGCTTCCACTCTATTTACTGATGCTTTATGCAGTTGGTTTTCTTCCTACTTCTTTGCAAGAAGTCTGTCTGGAAGATCTTTTATTCTGTTTTCTCTGTCCACAATTCATACAACTGTAAGTAATGTCAGATACCTACAATTGATAATTCACAACAATGTTTTGCATTTCAATAAACTTAAGAAATTCAGTTATTAGTCAAACCGTTCAGGTTCATAATAGTTTAGTGCACTTTTAGTACACTACTTATCCTTTCTTGTTTTTCAGTGAGATTCTTTCCTCACGCAACTTGGTCCAGTTCAGCTTTTCTTGATTTTCTAGGTGATTTATCTTCACCTTTTTTTTCTCCTTGTTTCCAGAGTGTACACTTTCCTGTTACACACTTGGCTAAACAATTTTACACTTTTCGTTAGTACTTATAAATGAAAGAAACCAATTGTATCATATGCATGGTTATGCTTACCCTTTCTCAATTCATAGCTGTACCTCCAGCACCTCCAGTACCCACAAAATTTTATAGTATGAAGGCATGTAATTACTATCATTCATCACATTCACAAGTATGACTACTTGATAATGTCAAAAATAAATTTGACACAATTTCCCCTTTTTCAAGGAATCACCATAATTTATACATTTACTAAAATTGTCTCTTTTTTTTTTTCCATGCTGTATAATTTCCAATGAAGATTCACCAATTTTTATCTATATGTGAACTCCACTAATCGTTAGAAATAATTCCACGGTTTATATAGGTTTTCAATTCTCCCCTAGCTAGCCCACATGGAAAATTTGAGTTATCCCTTCATTCACTCATTCATAACTCAATGTATTGGATTTGCATTACATTATTCAATATGAAATGGTCCACAATTACTAAACCATTACTTCACTGTGTTTATAACTTGTATTTACGCTTACCATTTCATTATTTTTCATGAACTAAAATATGCTCCTCACAAAATACTCTAGTCATGACTTAAATCATCTTGGAAGTTTTTTCCAATGTCAATATTATCTCTTTTTTTTCCTTCTAATCTATCCTTTCATGCTTCTAATCAACTTATTGTTATAATGAATATTAATAAAATTCTAATTTAGTTGTCTTAACACTCCCATTTTTTTTCCAGTTTAATTACATATAGATATATATCTTTGCACACAAAATTATCTATGCTTAATTCCACCACCTTGTATATATATTCAAATAGAGTGAAACTTATAAAATTTTCTTTATAAACTCCTTGTTATATGAACCATGATATTTCATATCATGAAATCTTCCACTCTTTTTCATATATATATATATATAGAACCACTCTATATATATATAATCCTCATTATAACATAAACTCCACCATGTATATATAAAATCTACCATATATATAACTATAATCCACCACATATATAGAATCCACCGTATATATATATATCCACCATACATATATATAAAATCCACTTCTTCTAGAATTATTTTACTATCTTAACTTTAATTTAAACTCCACCCTTTTTAAATTAAGCTTTAAAGTCTACTTTAATTAAAAGCCATCTAACAAAAAAGGAATACCTTACCCTTTTCAACTTCTATGATACAAAATCATTTAACCATCCTTTAATTACAACCAAGGAACTAAAGGGATATATAATGTTCGCCTCAACTACGATTATAATATAGTCTAAGGAAGTCGTTATGGACATATGAAACCTTTTTGTCAATCAACGTCAAACAATTTTCCCCACCGATTTATCATTTGAAATTCTGTTTATCATTAACAAATCTCCCAAAATTTTAAACTTCAAGAAACGATGATTAAGCATATATTTGTCATATCTACCAAATTTTTTTTTTTTTTTTCTATGACCACGTATTCCAGTTCCACTTAGCAACTTTATGTTTCTAAGTTAAATATAATTTACACCTATGGTGATTTTTAGTACCGAAGTTCACACTCTTTACTTATTAATTTCACCTAAAGTGCAATATAATAAACACCAATAAAGTGCCACGTTATTAATTCATTTTCCATCCCCTTTTATAACATTCAATATTTTCCATGTGTTATAAAATGCCATGCCTCTCTTAAGGCCCATATGAAGAATCATTTTCTTTCGATTACCCATATGCCACATAGGTGTCAACATATAACCCTATATACAATACACGTATAGAGATGCCAACCCACGTATGGTTATTATTTGATAGACTAATTTAAAATTGGCATACTTCTATGCATAACCTTTGATCCATAAGGGTTTATTCTCAACACCAAAGTTCACCCCCATTCACATATTGAATTCAACTAAAGTGAAATTTAATAAATCAATTTAAAATGCCATTTTAATATATATTACCCATAGACCTCTAAAGTGAAACTTTGTTAAAACCAATACATGTATAAAGGTTTTATTAAATGCCACCTTATTAAACCACTATATATATATTTATATATATATATATGGATAATGGATATCTTACACATGGAATTCAAAAATACAACTTTGTTAAACCCAACCTATATATAAAGGCTTATTCATGTATATAGCATTATATATCTATATAATTAATTAGGCATTTACGATTTTACCCATACCAAAGTCTAAGTACCTTTGTTACACTTTATAGAGGTTTATATACACGACCTCTATATTCATAACTATTTATATAGGTGGTAAATCACCTACCTAATCGGGTCATATCATCCTATACGAGGTTAACCCCTCGCGTGATGTAAAGTTGACTCCGTTTCTTACCTTAAAAAAAATCACATGACATCTCATGATTTTATTCCGTGGAAATGCGAATAGCTGGGTTTTATTATTATGATGGACCGCTACATATAGTTAAGGGCGAATATGAAATGATAATTGGATTTGGCGGAGATCATTATTATGAGTGAAAAACTTACACGATACGTCCATATCGAGAATACACTGATATCGTCCACTTGCGGGTGATCATGCTAATGATGGTGAACGACTATGCTGAGCCGGTAAAACGATAAAATTCAATGCAGACGTTACCGCGGTTGGACTTAGGTGACCGTGATACTCTCGATACGTTTCATGCGAGGTTTAGGGTTTCCTTTTTTTTTTTTTTGTGGGATTGATTTCTTATGGCGTGTTCCTCACGCATGTTACAGGAACCCGCTTTTCACCATGGGAACCATGCCGACAGCCATTTGGCACGTACCGGCCTGGCTGGAAACGCCGTCGGGTAAGTAATTCTTGGCGGTGTGCCTCAATACTTCGCCGAATTTTCAGCACGGCAAGGTACATCAGAGGAGATAGAATAGTATTAATCGTTTGCAGAGAAGGACTTGTTGTCAGTTCTGTGTAACTCAACAAAATCCCCCTTGGGATTTCTTAAGAAAACTGGTGTGAAGGTTTAAATGCGTCGATCCCCTCTCTGCCTGTTGAGAGAGTACCGGTTCCGATTCTAGGGTTTTCGCCTTCTTATTTTATCCCTTCACAGCCCAGGATCATACCTGGTTGTATTTTTCTCTCAAACATTATTTTGTTTTCGTTGGTTCAGATATGCAGGTGGCTCTTAGCCAAGGCCCTGCTGAGTGCATGCAATCTAACATTCGGCTCTCAACTCTGTGAGCACGTTTGAGTTTTAGTTTTGTGGTGATAGCGAACCCTAGTTCCCTGATCGGTGGTAGTATTTTCCAGTACACTGTCTGTTATTATTTTTCCTGGATATTTCTGTATAACTACCAATCTATTGTAACAGGTTTCTTTAGATTTAGCTCTCTATTCGTTCTTGTTATCTGACTTGTTTAATTGCTGACACAATAAATATGCCGTGAATCACTCATAACTTTGCAGATGGAAAGCTTTTGTTTTGGAAGCCCAACGGATGTATTTCGGGAACGGCTCGCATTCCCGATCTCCTTGATATCTGGAGTGTTCGAGTTACAGAGACCCTTTTTTTTTTTCTTTCGATGCCTCAGGAATAACCTGGTTTACTTCTGTGTAACACATTTCTTCAGTCTTTGAAATTCCGCTGAGTTAATATGTTACCTATGTTTGCTAGGCTTAGCGTTTTTTCGTAATATGCTGGAAAAATGCAGCAGAGGTATTAAATTGTGCTTTCTTCGAATACTGCAGCCCTATGTTTGCGCTGACATTTCACTGCTAGTTCGTTTTATTTTGGAATTGTTTTGATAATAACCGGAAAAAACTACATCAACACAACTATACCCTTACTCTTAAAGATCGATGCCTAAAAATCGGTTATACTATTTCTCAAAGCTTTTGCTCTGTCCTATAACAAACTGGAGCATGCCGTTCATAGATAGGACTGCACTTGTCGTATGGTTTACTGGAACGTGTATTTTCCTAGCGTTATAACTGTATACAGGTTCACCTCGTGGTATTATATCACAGTGGTTTCGTTTATAGTTGAGACGGTTATACTCGATGAGACTCAAGGTCTGAAGCTCAACTGTTACTCCCGCTTCCTTTACTGAACCGTCTACTTAAATTACCGCTTTTACCTTTCGAATTCCGAGTTATAATCAGTTTTAAGGCCTTCTTTTGTTTTCATATGGAACGCAGATATATAAAATTCGCACTTGTAATTATTATGACATTTGTTTTGTTATATGTATATATATTGGACTCCGAGCTGTTATGTAGCTCTCTCGGCGCCTCCAAGGTTAATTAACCTTTTCATATCGGTGATTTGAACCCACGACCTGTGGTTCACCAACAACCTTTTTATTTTCATGCCTACTACTGTATAGTCATTTTAGACAGTCCCAGCTGTCGACGATAACATGCATCAGGTTCTAATTTCTTCGATATTTTCTTATAATTTCACAGAATAGCAGAGTGGTGCCGTGACCACGTTCTTAATCATGGACCTTCAATGGATGCATAGGTGAATAAATGAGTTCCATTTCGGATATATTCTGGTCATTCGCTGGTCAATGCCGTATGGGGCGCCATTATTTGTTTTTGCTTTGTTATAATTTGCTACGGTAAAAATGTTTTAACACAGTGATCTGTGTATTGTTTTATGAAACGATCTCATTATAATAGGATACGCAACAGTCCAAAAGCATCATATCGTCCGTCTTCCCAATATAGAATTGTATACATATATACAGAGTGCAGAACGATCATTGCACGTAAGGGTTTTGTTATATCATAGTTGTAGTGGTATATGTTAATACATGCTTTACAAATTTCAACACTCTTTGAAATCGATTAAGTTAAATTTGAGTATAAAAGTAATATACTCGAGGCAAGGTCTTTATACTATCGACCTCATTAAAATTTCTTACCATATTTCATAGATGTAGATATAATTATATATATACATCCGCTTTTTATTGTTATTTGAATACAACCATATTTAATTTTTCTTTGCAATGTTTAGGTATAGTTTTAAAGGATGTTATACTGTAGAAGTAGCTTACCGATTCTACATATAATTTCTATTGACATAGATATCTATCTATTTGAAACAATCATGGTTTAGAATTTGTATATCATTTTATTTGACCTATATGTCCTTTTCATTATGAAAAATAGAGGAAAGTCACCTTATGGTGTTCTTTCTGGTTGAAAGTAGTACTAATGGCAATTCAATTACTACTCTTTCAATTCTACATATAAGCTTATACTTTCACCCTTACATGTGCATATATTATTTCTTTTGTATACATGCCTATATGCATTCTCTAATGCTTGACTATAGAAATGAATTTATATTTTGAGGCTCGGGCTACTATACTGATTTCAATGTTCAAGGATAGATCCCGAGATGTAGGATATACATTTATAACTGCTAAAATAATCATATAGACTAGAATCATACTTTTCCTGTCACACAGATTCTACTATCTTACTTCTTTTCTGTTTGTTTGCACCATTTAAACTACTATATTTTTTTCACATATATATGAGCAGCAATGTTCCCATTTGTAGTTGCTGCAGCGGTGAGAATATTTCACTATCCATAGAGACTAAGAAACTTCAGATTTAGACCACAATTGGTTTAGAGCTTCTGGGGTTTCTACTCTATGTATTTCTGGTCTACAACTACACAGAATCTGGAAGGTGAATACCTGAGGATGGATTCTGTTAAATGTAGTACTAACATTAATCACACCATTTAATTTATTTTTATGTATGTAGCCAATTCATACCATCAGAAGTAAAATAATATTCATAAAATTTATAACAGTTAACCATATCTTTGTGTGCCCATATCTTGCCCAATTTTTTAACTTTGCTCCGATACCATTTGTCACGTCTCCCAGACCAATTTTTTTTTTTTTTTTTCAGATTCATAACATGTCTAGATACATTACCCCGATTGGGGAAGACAATTGAACCTGTGATGAGTGCTACACATATAACATAACTCAAATATTCTCCGCTTTATGCGCAGATAACAACTATAGTTTTTATACTGAATCACCTACAAATTCAGACTGTTATCCGGGGTTTAGATTCTTTTCAGTACTTATAGCCAGCCATGGAATACAAGAATTCCCATGAGAATTTTTGGCCTTGACCTCCCCTCTTCTCAGTCCATATCGTAGACTTATATATCTATATATATTACTTTGTATTTCTCATGTTTTTTGTTCAGATTTTTGTCCAACTCTATATGATCACTAGGCCCTTACTCAAACTTCCCAGTTTGCAGGCCTGGTAACATTTCCAACATTTTAAAGTTGCAGCATCGAGGTATAGATGTATGCCTCCTCGCATACATCTATCTATACTCATTTAACCTCCATTTCTCCAACTACTTCCCAGCAGTTTATATGGATGGTAACTAGATGCTCTGTTCATTGTATTTTTACCTATGCTTAAAATCTTCCCTCACACAAACTTTTATCACACACCAGATTGTTCAATGGGATTTCCCCCCTATTTTACTGTTACAAACATTCAACATGTGTGACACTCTGGTACAGATTCACTGTTCCATGGGCAAACTAGGAAACAGATCCTCTTGCTCAATCCAATGGAGGTAGAGAATACTGAACCGGCTAGTTTAGAATCCCTAGTGTAAGATCCTCGTCCTTGGTTAGGATTCAACTCCTGCTTCCATATGTGTAAAATTACCTTTAATAGAATAATGTAAATTCTAAATTTTGCAATTCTCTCCATTGTAATACAGCTGCCATACAAAACCCCATACCGCTATCACAGGGTTGTTGTTCCCTACTTTCTGTTATTGATTACAGTGAATTCTGTGCCATCAGTATTGTTATGATAGGTTTAGTTGTCTGGTACTTGCTGCTCATGGGTACTGTTTTGTTAACATTTTCTGTTTATACACACAAGTAAATTAAATATTCCTTTAAAAGACAGTGTCATACATAATTTACACATAGTTCTTAGACTTTGTTGTTCAATTGATTTATCATCTCTTAACCTCATTACTACAAGGTACTCATCCTTACAACCCCCATCGTTTGTCTATGCTATCGAAGGCTTTATTGCAATTACATGAATTAATGAATAAGAATCAATCTAAAAAATTGTATAATGAACCATAACATAACACCCATAACCGCATAATGCACCATAACATGACAACTCATAAACTGCATAATGAACCCTAACATCACAATTTCATAAAACATGGATATGTTTAATACAGACTTACAGAAATCTGCCAATTTATGCATGCACACCACTTCCATGACCAGTCCACCCAACCTTAGAGTTCGTTTGTCTCCAGAACTCACCCCCGAGCTGAGATCCTCCAAGAACAGACTAACTTCAATCTGTTCTGGAGCAGCTTATTTAAGCTGTGCTTTCTTAAAGCCTCAAGCCTTCCAATTTCCACAGTCTTAATTTCAGGATGCTTTATTCCTGTTTAGCCTAGGCTTCCCATTCTGGGACTCTTTAAAGCTGCTTTAAGCTTTTCCTCAGCGTTTCCAGCTTTTTCTCACCTCTTCCCAACTACTCCCCTTCATTGGGGAAATTTAGATTTTTCCTCAAAAATCTAAATTAGAAAGAATTTCTTTCAAGGATTTTTGAAAGATTTGGGGAAAGCCTTTTTTCCTTTTCCATCACCTCATGGATTAGGCATATGATCTCATTTTCTCATCTGGTCATAGTGCATACATAATATTTTATTTATTTTTCATAATTAATTAATTAACCACATCCACACAATAATTATCCATTGGGGTCCACTCCGCTTTGGATTTATGTTCAAATGTCTCACTTGAAAAGCATAGAACTTGGGGGTGTTACATTTGTAACTTCGCTACCTCTCCACGAGATAGGCAGGTATTTTATATTCATTCAACTGCAGAGCAATAACCTTTCAGTAGACGTGCAATCAATTTTTGTTTGCAGTTCTACAACATTACATTGAAAATTTTTCTTTTTTAGTTTCCCATAAATATTTTGTGGATTGCAAATCATTTTTTTCTGTACCACATTTTTTGTAAAACCCTTTCATTTTTCACCCTCCTATCTTCCATTTGACCTAATCTAGCGATAGACTCATTCAATTGAGTCTTAAAAAAGTCTACTTCGCTATTCAGCTCTCTATTTTGGTGGCAGAGAAATCTTTATAATGGAAACAAGCTTCTTGTTGTGTCATCATAGACCTCTAAATCTGCCACTCTGAGATAGAGGTGAGATCGAAAATAGCAAGGAGTACATCAATCACATGTACTGAATGACCGATATGACCATGTAAACTTTATCGCCCTTCACCCTAATGATATTTCTATCTTTAGAAAGTGATGACTTACATATATCTCATATCCAGTATGGATTGATTTGAAAAAATTGTATTCTTCTATGTTTAGCGAGTAATGACAAAAAAAATTAAATGACATTTCCTCTTATACATTTAGACTGGGTCAAAAATTTGAATTAGAATAATATAACACTAATCATTCTTCGATAGTAAACTTGAATGATGTAATGAAAACTCGCTGAAAGAGGTAAGGGGCATGTTGTTTTGGATAATGGAGAAGTTTTTATTGCTCTTCTGGTGTTATTACTGATGCTTGCTCAGTCTCTGGGGGATTTCCAACTTGAATTTAATGATATTTTTGTGAGTAAATGTCTTCGCTTTGGGTTCCTTTCTCTCTGTTTTAGCTAAACACAAGGAAAAGAACTATGGCAATGATCCCTCTCCACTAAATATTAAAATGATCACTGTCCACTGAGACTAAATATGCTTTCTGAGAACTTAACATAGAGAGTGTGTGTATGAATTATTAGCAATGTATTCTGTGTAAATGTATATTTATGTCTACCCGTGAAACCTATGCAGAAATTACGAAAAATCCAATGTATAAACTATTATATACTATTATGAGCTAATTATTTAGTTTAATGGATGAGTTATCAAAATCAATCATATGTGGATGTGGGTTCTAAGTCTAAAATGTCAAATTATGTTATTCAATCATTTTTGTAGCTATTTTAAATCCTTTCTTTTTGTTTAGTAATTTAATGGACTATTATGTTCACCTCAAGGGATGCCATTGGTTGTGCTCACACAAATGAAGATGATAGATAGACAACCAACTCATTCACCATTCACCTTCAAGTGAAAAGTGGATGTAGGAAAGGAGTTGTTGTAAGAAGCTGTTATACTCATTATTGGATTGCAAATATGATTGCAAATCAATTTTTTCTGTCCTAAATTGTTGTAAAACCCTTTCATTTTGCACCCTCTTATCTTCCATTTGACCTAATCTAGCGATAGATTCATTCAATTGTGTCTTAAAAAAGTGCTCTCTATTTTTGTGGCAGAGCAATAACCTTTCAGTAGCCATGGAATCAATTTTTGTTTGCAGTTCTGCAACATTAAATTTTTCATTTTAGTCACCCGTTTGTGATTTTACTTCCTCATGCTCTAAGGATTTTGGTTGTAGGGCCTCGAGTGGGTCTTTTGAGAAGAGGGATTGAGATTAGAATAGTAGCCTGGTGTTGGAATGGGCATTGTGGCCTACCAGACATTAAGGAATAAATAGTATGCCCATGTTTTTTAATGGCTATTGCGATTGAATGATGTAATGAAAACCCAATGAAAGATGTAATGGGCATGCTATTTTCGACAATGGAGAAGTTGTTGTTGCTATTCTGGTGTTATTGCTGATGCTTTCTCAGTATCCAACCAAAAGAGTCCAAATTGGAAAATTCTGATTTGATTTTCAGAGTAATCCCCAACCAAAAAATTCCAAATTGAAATTTTCTGGTTTGATTGCTACAGTAATCCTCAACCAAAAAAAGGTCCAAATTGGAAGTTTCTTATTTGATTGCTACAATAATCCCTGACCAAAAAAATGTCCAAATTGGAAAATTCTGATTTGATTGTCACAGTGATCCCCAACCAAAAAAATTATATTTTTGGACAGTGGAGAAGTTGTTGTTGCCCTTATAGTATTATTGTCGATGCTTGCCCAGTCTCCAACCAAAAGAGTCCAAATTGGAAAAAACAACAAAAATATTACTCGCATAAAACAAGCAGAAGAACTTCTCCATTGAATGTCTCCTACAGACGACCAACTCCATTCCATATGTGAACATCTCCTACAGGTTTCCACATATCATCAACTCCATAATATTTTCATCACATATCATTACTACCTATTAGCAATAAATTAATACTTGGTTTAAAATATTACATTCCTTATATAATTCTTAACTATTTCCTTCTAACATTTTCTATCTTTGAAACAGAACACATGGACTCAAAGACATCACAGCTACACCGCTACTTCATTTCATATATAACATCTCTTAAAGGTTTCCAAATATTATCAACTCCACAAAAATTTTATCACACATCATTTCTACTTACTAACAATAACCTAATTTACTCATTATTAATAAATAGTTCAAAATATTACATAATGCTTAACTATTTTCTTATAGCATTTTATTTGTTTTGAAACATAAAACATGGACTCTGTGATATGACAACTACAAAACTACTGCGCATAAATAGATACAACAATTCATGCATTACAAGACATACAAAAAATATGCCTGCTGGTGCCAAAGCCAAACGTACCGCTATATAGACTACGACCAACTATAGAATTGTTACTTAAAATAAAATATACTATAAAATGCATGATCCACATACATGAATGGGATAAATCGCGAAAAACAATAGCAGAATGGCAATCTAGAAATAGGCATCTGCAATTATGAACAAATCTCAAATGGTATTCAGTATGCCATTGATCAACCTGCATCTACGACTGAACGTTTCAATTTCCCATATTACAGGTAACTTCAATTTCATTCAATAAAATTTCTTTACCATAGAATTCACACTCAACCTCATTATAGTCAATTTAAACAAGTTAATTTCCATTTTTCAGAAAAAAAAATAAAAATAAAAAATAAAATAAAAGAAAAAAAAATTTCTAATGTTTCCGAAAAATATTTCTCTTTGCAGGTTGCTTATTACTTCGGCATATCTCCTAACTCTTCATCAAGCTAACCATCAATCATTTTTTTCATGATATACTTCTAATCTTTTACAAAAAAAATAAAAAATTATTGCAAACTACTAAAATGCAATATACATTTCAACAATTACACACTCTTCAAAATTAGATTTCAAACATTGTACATTCTTAAAATGTCATTAATCTTAATTCTGATATTTTAAATAATAAAATGAACTTGAATCCACCTTACAATATTTCCTTCATAACCCCTGAATTCCTCATTCATACTTATTTTTTTTAAACCAAAAACTTCTTTTCAAGAGACTATGCAATTGTGCTGATAATAAGCCGTGAGAAGCACTGGCAAAAAAATAACCCCTCCGACAAGCTATATCGTTAACTATTCAACTACAAATCTCATATCTACGGCCATGACAAAGACTGAGCGACAGTCTTCTCTGGAATCGAATAGTTATTTGTTTTTATACATATAATTTTTTAAATATAAATTACTTGTTATTAGAACTTTAATTTTATATAAAAAAGCAATTCTAAATTCAAAGTAAATAAATGAATTCAATACAAATACCGACGAAAAATAGATTAAATAGATATTACCGTACGTTTAACTCGGCAGAGAGTCTTCAATCAGGAGCACATCTTCTGCTATTTCATTGAATGAATAGCGAATTTAACACATAACAATTTTTTATAAGTTTCACATGATTATATTTTTATATATATCATTTAAATCATTTTGATTGAAATTTGATTGATTGGGGTTTGAACTTTGAATAGAACAGGCTATTTCACATTAAAAAAAATTTGAATTGAAACGGTTACTTTACATTAAAAAAAAATTAACTGAACACAGATCACCATCTATCTAAAAACCAGTAAAAAACAACAATACCATTTTTTAGTTGATCTATATTCATTTAAAAGATGATAAAGGACCTTGGTCAGTATTCATATTAGAAAACGAAGGATAATGTACTTGATCAATGACATGATATTTAATGCATTGCAAACCTGCGCAGCCCCTGGGAGAACTACCTTACTTTGAATAATTGAAAACTTCCACAGGTATCACCAAAAATGTTGGAAACTTGAGGATGGGCATCAGAATCTGAAAGTAGCAAAAACGCAACACAACCAGAAACTTAAAACATTCAAATAGAGGATTGGACGAAACTATTAAAATAGAGAATTTGAGTATCATGCAATATCAAATATAGAGAATTTAAAGTCGTTCGAATAGAGAATTTAAGCAACATGTCAAAAATATTCAAATATTCGTATTGATATTTCTTTAATGTTTTAAGATAAGATTGTTTCACTCGCAACAAGCACCTCAAATTTTCAATTATTTGACGTGCACCATATTCCAGTGATCGAATCAGCTTAAGCTATTTGTGTTTAAAAAACGATTTAATTCTAATGTTTAAATGTTCATAATTTAATATTTTTTATGTCAAAAATATTAATAATTATGTTACCAGATATATTATATATAACAAATTTATCCTCGATCGGGGTGTCCACTCGTCATAGTGCAGGCATGAACGAAGCCAAGATGGCGGTTTATGGGGCTTGCATATCAATCATCTCTATCATGCGAAATGACAACTCCACCTCCTTGCGCACGAGGAGGAACATCCCTTTGGAGGCGTGGAAGGGATGTAGCCTGTGCTGTCAGAGCACAGGCGGAAAGTTTTTGGAAAAAATGATAAAAAGCTGGTTAACTTCTCCTGTCTTCATTCTTGCACGCATTGGTCTTTGCATGCAAGAGCTTGGAGGATTCAGAGGAAGGCGTCGAGCACAGGTCATTTACACAGGTGGTGGTATGTATCCAGCCTTCTTTTAGCTATAATGGTTTTTAACACAGTGGTTTCAGTTTCATTGATGTTTCAAAGGGTAACGCAGATTTCTTTACTCGTCATTTTTTCTGCTCCTACAATGCAAGAGGTTCTCCCCTGCTTTCGAGACCCCTGCCACCTATCTCATAAGTTTAATCCCCCAGTATTCAATTCTTACAATCCTGCATTTACAGTTCTGCTTATTTTGTTTAATACCCCAAGGGATTTGCGCTGGCAAATTGTTAACAAGGTTTGTTGTCGTAATCACTGTCTCCTTCCGGCCCAGTTGGTTAATTATCAGTGTTATTTGGGTTGTAGAGAGGGTTCTTGTTTCAGGAGTTTTTCTTTTCCTCCTTGGCAGTCAACGGGATGGCTCTGGTTGCTTGTGTTATACCCTATTGATAGAATAAGGAAGGCGGACTACTGTAGGATTCATTTTGATGAAGGAAATCAATGCCTCTCTTCGTCACCTCTGGTGCCTTCTCCCTGTAGCGTCGGTAGTAGTGTCTGGAAGTCGTCTTTTCCTGCTTGTTGGTCTAATGATCTGCTCCAATTGCTTCTGTTAAATCTTGTAGTAGGCCAGTTGGGTCGAGAAAATGGTTTGTTTTGCTTCTGCATTACTGCACTGCATATAGCCCGCACCCGCCGTCATATTGCCAGGACCCGGCAGCTCCAGGCCTTCGAATTGCTTTGTACTCATAACAAAGAAGATACAGGGCTGCTTATTGTGAGGTTCCTTTATGCTGACTTCATCCTTCATGTGCACTGCTGTATGTCTGTTGTGTATACCAGGTCCTTACGCGACATGGGAAAGAGACGGACCTCACCCCAAGCTGCCAAAGGGAAGGAAAAGGTTGAAAATGAGTCCACCTCAAAGAAGCGTGGTCGGAAGTCGAACCTGGAGATTCTAGAGAACCTGGCAGCCAGCTATGTCATAGGGAACCCTTCCAAGATCCGCCAGGAAATCCATGGGTGGGAAAGGGAAATACAAACAGACCAAGAAGACCTGGAAGCAGAAAAAGAAATCTTGGATTTTATCACTGACCCGGGCAACACTAGAGGACGTCTTACGTCATTCCACCAAACAATCCACACCTACTGGATCATGAAATGTCTTCTCGCAAAAGCCATGCAGAGTTTTCCCCCAGCTCCGGTTCAGACAGAGCAGCCGCAGCTCGATACCAGTTTGAAGGACATGCTTCATAACATGCAAGACCAGCTATACCACATAAAAATCACCCAGTACCAGGCAACTGACCGGATTAGCAGAGTTGATGACCGTGTGAGACGTATTGAACAGCTGCTCCAAGAAACCAAAGAAATGGAAATGCTAAGGCTCTATTTAAATCCACTGCCTCCAGTCTCTTCCCTCGTATGTTTAATGAAGCCTTTTTATGAAGCTTTATGAAACATACAATTTTGTATAATCCAAGTTTTTATTTTCTGCAAGTAGAGAAGTATGTTATAGAATAAGTAATGATGATGCACATAGACGATTGATGAAGACATTCCACCTTGGTTTTTCAAAGCACAAACAGATGGCCTCGGTTTCTTCCGTGACAAAGTTGAGGGCATCAAAGTTTTTATATTTCGTAACCTGTTTTCGCGGGTAATATAAACAGAAAATAGAAAGCACTACCAAATTCACAAATATAAATATTTTATAACAAAATTATAATAAATGAAATAATTGTTGTAATAAAATAAATAGAATTAATTTGATATTTATTAAGTATCAAATTAAATTATTGAAAATATAAATATTTTATAACAAAATTATAATAAATGAAATAATTGTTGTAATAAAATAAATAGAATTAATTTGATATTTATTAAGTATCAAATTAAATTATTGAAAATATAAATATTTTTTAATTATAAATTTTAAAATAGATACTTTTATTTTTTTAGCCGTCCCATTCTATAGATACGGAAATAAATCTAGTTTACAGTAAAATAGTTAAAATTGTCATACTTATAGCAGTTTCAGTACATGAAGAATAATGTTTTCAACATGAATAAAGGTTTTGTAATTCCTTCAATGCTTTTTAAATTTTAAATATCAAGTATATAGTTTTTAAGGGAGATTTGGGTAAAGGAATAAATTGGATTTGATGGATATAAATACAAAAAATATATTGAAATTGTGATAAAAATATGTTGATAGTATAAGTTTATAGTGTTCAACATTTTTAATAAAGTTTTTTTATTGTAAAATTATGTAGTTTATTTTGTTTTTGAAAATGTCTTTAGAATTAATCACATAATCATTTTTTATAACTTCTATTTCTGAAACATGGTACATTTCTATCATTTATATCTGAAATTTTATACCAACTTCTCACAATAATATCGCACTTACATTAGAAAAAATAATTTCTCACAAAACTGTATCCATAGATTTTGACTAAAAAGGAAAATAAGTGTTCTCCTTCATATTAATGCCACAACACATAAATAAATAAATTCTTTTAGTATATGTACTGTGCCAAAAAAAAATTAGAACTTTCATCTAAATTTAAAAAAAAAAAAATCCCGAACTCGCAATATTATATATTAATAAAACATAAAAGATATTTTTAGATTAATTGGGCCAATTAAAAATAAATAAATGGTTAAAAGCAATATAGAGCCAAGTATGGTGGATATGTTATAGTGTAAACATTTAAACCTTAGTCCAATTAACAATAAAAAGTTAAAATTATTAAGTCTACACATTTACATGTTTTACTAATGGTGTGAAGTAAATAATGTAAATATATTTTTTACATCTTATTTCTATCTTTTTTTTATGCAAAGAATTACTAAAATTATGGTGGTAAGTTGGTAGATATGTTAATTTGTTGAGCATAAGTTATTTTCCAGTATTTAATTTTCTGACAATTTTCCTGCAGTTAAAAAATCATTGCACAAATATCAAAAAATGATGCATGAATATTGCTACCATAGCAATAAATTATGGTATAAAATATGTAAGGCTCTTATCCACACGGCACTATATTATGCAAAGGCTCATAATAAGACAATGTTTGAATTTTTTTTAATAATATTGAATTTTTTTTCAAAGTTAAATATTATAATTTGCATTGGTCAAAGTTAAATGCTAAAATACTAGTGATCATCATAAAAATAGATTGTCAGAGTCCTACCTTGGTAACGACTAATAATTATTCAATAACCGTATTTGAATTTAATTAATAAGAACATAACAAACTTACAATATAACAAGTTTCTTAACCATGGATATTACTAACTTTTAAATAGGTTTGTTTTGCTTATAATTCATTTGAGAATAAAAAGTTAAAATGTAAAATATTTTAGAAATTACATATAGCATTGATTACATAGAGCTACAATCTCCATCATATGGGGAGAGAGAGAGTGGAGGAGGGGGGGAGAAATAGTGATAGAGATGGAGGGTGGAGAGAGAAATAGTGATGGGGAGTGGAGAGTGGAGAGAGAGATAGTAATGGGGAGCTGAGAAAGAGAGACAGAAGGAAGTGTAAGAGATATGGAGAGAGATGAATGAAGAGAGAGAAGGGGGAGGGAGAGGAGAGAGGGAGGGAGTGAGATGGAATTGGAGGGGGATAGACAGGGGGTGACGAACAACGAAATAGAGAGATATTGGTAAAGAGAGGAGTGACAGGGGAGAGATGGAGAGAGAGGGAGATAGAAGAGGAGGGAAGGCAAAGAGAAGGAGAGGAGCGATAGAGGAAGAGAAATGGAAGAGAGAGAGGAATTCATAGTGATGGAAGGGGGAGAGAGGGGAGAGAAAGAAGGAGATAGGGAGGGAGAGAGTAGAGTACGAGAGTAGAGAGAGAGAGTAGAGAGGGAGAGAAGGATGTATCAAGCATAGAGAGGAATAAAATATCTTTTCACTTTCAAATATGTTTGTATCTCAATATATTTGATCCCTCTAGGCTGTTGATAGATCCGGGGTTAATATGGATCTAGGATATTATTATTTGAAACAAATTATAGGCAAATCAAGGACATTCATGATCCTACCATATGTGGAAATTGATATATAATAATAATAAGGTCACAGCAAAGAACACATGAAGTTGGTGTATGAGAGCCCCTTGTGTGCGGGACAAGCCACCCACCTATCCTCACATTTTTGGTTGATAAAGATGATAAAGTCTACAAAGGCATATACTCTATCCCCATCTCTATTTCAATATATGAATTTTATGACCTATATTATAGGATATAAATGTTACTATTTTAATATATTAAATTTTTTTATTAAGATATAAATACAATGTCCACAACATTAATTATATATAAATAAAAAAAATATAAAATATAAAATTAATTGAAGTATAAATTTTTTATATATTGTTTAATTAAATTCTAATATGAAATTTTTAAATATAATATTAGTGAACATGTTTTAAAATAGATCTTATTTTTTAATTTATTATTTTCTTTTATTTTATATATATTTCACACTTTTATATATAGAAATATATTTATTTCTACTTATATAATTATAGATTAAATTATCGGGCGTGTGAGCATCAAGTTCAAATTTTATTATTCATTTGTGTGAAATAGAGTGTGAGGTTTTTTAATTATTTTATTAAATATTTTGCTAAATTAAGAGAGAATAATGTAAAGGTGAGGATTATCGTATATATTATTTTAATAATTAAGGATACAAGTGGAATGGATTAGGTACATAATCTAGAGAGTAGGAATTCCATATACGGGACTTTGTTGAGTCCAAAAATAGAATAAATATAATTTAGATTTAGTTGAGATTTGTGTGGAGGAATTTATAGAATGGAGTAAATTCATTTTTATGTACAAATAGGAGAGTTGTGTAAGGAAGAATTCAAAGAGAGTGAGAATTGAGGAAGTGAGGATGTGAGAAATGATTTGAGAGCTTTTGTAAAGGGCCAAGAGCCAGGAGAGGCTCTCCATTGTAATATTTGGCCGAGGATCTCTTATATATATATATATATATATATATATATTTGTATAATCTCTCTTTCGGTTATGTATATTTGAAGTTGAAGAAAATGGAGTTTTAATGAGTTTTCTTAAGTATTTAAGAAAATAAGGAAGTTTTCATTATTTTATATGCTAGGATCTCATTTAACCCAGAATCCTGGCATCATTTTGGTATCAAAGCTTGGGAGAGAGTTGATTGATATATTATACTTTTTGTTTAAGTTTGCAATTTATATGTATGTTTATACATATGTTGTATGTGTTAAAGATTTTGAACGCAGGAGCACACAATGAATGCAACTGTCATATGAATGTAGTTGGGCATGAAGGAATGCATGCAGTGAAGCGAAACCATGGAGCTTTGGGACGAGCACACGGTAAAGCATTGTGTGATGTTATAAAAACCATGTGATACAAATTGGTGGTGTGGCTTCACAACAAAACACACAACGGAATGTGAGAGGTAGGGTTGTATGTTGTGGATGTTTGTGAAGAAATGCACACAGAGCCATGATCAATTTGCACACAAAACTGTAGGCTGAGCAATTCAGTTAGCAACTGTAGTAGAGTTGCTTCATCTTTTCTGTGTTAATATTTCCTGTAGAATGATAAATGTGTTGCTGATTGTTGTAACGTTTGAGAGCATAGTTGAAGGACGTTGTAGACAAAGGCTCGAATCACCATGGAGAAGCAGTCGAAGGACGCTGCAAACGGTGGCTTGAAGAACCATGGTTTGAAGCACCGTGGTTAAGAAATGTTGCAGACAATAAACCCCGTGAAGAAGTAATCAAGGGACATTGAAATGGTGAGGACACATGGTTAGAGTAGCTAAGGGATGCTGCAGAGACATAATGGGTGAGGTTGAATCTTAAATAACAGTCTTGTGACATTGGTTGAATGTGCACAACGTTGAATCATGATACTTTGATTGTAATGTATCACACTAGCACACAAAGCCAACTGCAGAGTTGTTATGTCTGCTTTGTCAAGAATGAAGATTGGTATCGTACCGGTTCGGAAAAATTTAATAGTGGGTTTTAGTGGGATGATATGAAATTCGGTTTTAAACAAATGGACTATGTTTTACATGTGATTCCATTTTTTTTACATAATCATAATAATCCTTTGAGGACTCAAAAAACATGGTAGTGTAGATTGCATGTGCAATGCAATGTTTTACTGGAATTGCATACCAAGTTTGATGAATTAATCAATTACATGTTGTATGAAGGATAAGCTTGGCCTTAAATTAGTGTGATGATTTATACTTGCAGCAGCTTCAAAAATAATGCAACATTTTCTTCTAGATTAATGACTTGTATGAAGGTGGAGTTGGGCATGAATTTAAGCCTATCAAAAATATGAATTGAAGTGGTGCAGCGGAATTGTGAGTCAAGGGAAATGGTATGAATGAGCATGTTTTGTGTTGACATTTTGGGTTTTTCTTAACCAAAATCAAAATTATAAATAAGTATTTTTGCGGAAATGATTTATATATATGTCAACATGATGTTCAAAATTAAAGTGAAAATGTTGCAAATGAGGAGGTATAAGGTTTTATCACACAGTAGTTTTAAAGAAATTTAAGTTTTGCTTAAATGAATAGAAAGGGAGAATGCACAAATCCTCGACGATATAGAGAGAAACATGAATTTTCATGTGAGAAGTTTTATTATGCATAATGTGGGTTCTCGCAGTTTTGGTTAAGTCATTTTCTGACCAAAGCTTGTAGTTAGCAATGGGAGAATTATTTTGGTTTGTGTTTTAAGATTGTAAGACATAATTGCTTGATGTTGTAGAATCTTTATTTTACCATCATGTGGCGGCATTCAGGATGAACATGATGTATGCGTTTTACATTATTCATCGAAGAAATTGAAAACATGAATATCTTGTTATACGTACATAGGTGAAGATATGTTAATGATGTACCAATTATAATGTGCAGTTGTGTGGTGCATGAATGTACAGGTGAGAGATGGAACAAGATCACACAAATATCTTGAAGGTAAACTGATATGTTTTCTTTTAACTCTGATTTGAAGATGATATTTGCAGAGTTCAGGTTGCAGACAGTTGAAGATCTCAACAAAAGAAGTTCACAGTTTTAAAAAGTGGCGATGAAGGAGACTAGTAATAGTTTCTGAATGAAGGCAAAGCATGGAGCAGAACCTTGAATAATTCCAACAGAGATTGGAAAAAGGGGACAATTGTGTTCTGAAAAATTTTAGATGAGTTGAAGCCTAGAGGGAGTAGAGAGGATGCTCAAGAGGTTCCAGAGAATAGAGAGCTAGTGCTCGCCAAAAGTCTAAGTCCGGAGAGAGGAATGGTGAAGTAAGTGGTAGTAGGGCGGACTTTCTGTTGCAGAGGCTTTAGTACACCTCATGGTGAATGAGTGAGGAACTCATGAAGGTAAAGCAAAAGATGACTACTGAAGGTCATTGTAGAGGTTCTGAAGAAGACCATAGTAGAAGAAAGGAGAAGGAAGATGCCAAGGAATATTGCATGAGAGTGTGTCAAGAGTAGATTGACAGAGAAAGAGCTGAGATAAAATTCCGTCTTGAGTTGTTGATGGAAGTGTTACAGAGAAGTGAAGTAGACCAGAGATATGGATGGAGTATGAAAAGGAATGTCAAATGGCATGGATTGCAGGTGCAGTGCGAGCATAGAGTGAATGTTCAATTCAAGGAAGAGTTACTCAGTTTAAATGAGTATGTAAAGAAAGATTTGTTATGTGAGCCATAATATGGTCCATTTATTTCTGAAAGTAATGGTGTGAAAAAAGAAAAATCTACAGAAGAACTGAATCAAATGAAGGATTCAGAGCAACAAGGAGATATAATGGCTGAAGCAACAAGTGAGACTACAAGGTCTTATGTTTTTAAGACTAATGATTTGTGTGTGATTGTGGGTAACATCACATGATATTGAATGAACTTTGAAGTTTTTTAAGGAGAAGAAGTTGAATCTGAAATATTTTCAGAATGATGTTGAGATAGCAAGATCTCAGAAAGAAATGAAGACAAAGGGGTCTCATGGAAATATTCAGCAGAATATTGAATCAAAGGAAGAAGGGCCATCTGATGATTGGTCAACAAGAAGTGAAGTTATGGAAAGCTATGTAAAGTTTCCAAGTTCTACTCCAATTGAGATTGTTGAGTTATATAGAAAGTTAGATCTTCAAAGAAGGAAGTTGTAAAAGCAAAGGATCTATGCTCAGGGTAAGCTACTGAAAGAGAAAGACAAAGAAATTGTCCTGAATAATAATTAGGAAATAGAAGATAAGGATGTAGGAATGATTCAGCAAATCGAAGAAGTTCATTATTGTGAACCAGAACAGGGAGACATTCTTGAAACTGGTGATGTGGAGGAGGGACTAGTTGACAATCTCATGGAGGAGTTAAATCAGCATACTGATGTGCTGATGGAAGAAGAAATTTCAGAGCAACATACTGACATGTTGCCAGAGAAGAAAGAGGCACTGAGGCCTTATGTTTTTTATTTTAATAATTGTTTTGTGAGTACAGGTTTCATTGCCGTTGCTGGAGAAGATCTATTGGATAGAGAAATTAGATTGATAAGGAGGATAATGATGAAATTATCCTAATAGTTGCGCAAGCAGAAAAATACATGGAGAAAAACAACAAACAAAAGCAACAACAAATGGAGACTTGCAGCACAAGATATGGGATCCAAGAAGGCAAAGATCCGAAACACATGATCAGGGGATCATGGTTAATTTCAACCTTGGGAGTCTGATGCAGGAGCATCAAGCTTAAATTTTATTATTCATTTGTGTGAAATAGCGGGTGAGGTTTTTAAATTATTTTATTAATTATTTTTCTAAATTAAGAGAGAAAAATGTAAAGGTCAGGATTATTGTATATATTGTTTTAATAATTAAGCGTATGAGTGGAATGGATTAGGTAGATAATCTAGGGATTAGGAATTCCATATACGGGACTTTGTTGAGTCCAAAACTAGAATAAATCTAATTTAAATTTAGTTTATATTTGTGTGGAGGAATTTATGGAATGAAGTAAAGTCATATTTATGTATAAATAAGAGAGTTGTGTAAGGAAGAATTCAGAGAGAGGGAGAAGTGAGGAAGTGAGGAGAGTGTGAAAAATTATTTGAGAGCTTTTGTAAAGGGCGAAGAGCCGGGAGAGGCTCTCCATTGTAATATCCAGCCGAGGATTTCTTATCTTATTATATATCTGTATAATTTTGTATAAGCTCTCTTTCGGTTATGTATATTTGAAGTTGAAGCAAATGGAGTTTTAATGAGTTTTCTTAAGTACTGAAGAAAAGAAGGAAGTGTTCATTGTTTTATATGCTGGGATCTGATTTAACCCAGAATCCTAGCATCAATTATTTAAAATTTTTATAAAGCATGAATATAAAGTATTTTTTATTCATTTTAATTGAACTTGAATTTTTTCTTACTTCTACTTTGTATTACTTAATTTTAGTTAATAATAATAATAGTAATTATAATAATAATAATAGTAATAATAATAATAATAATTATTATTATTACTATTATTATTATTGTGATTAAAATATTTCGTTGAAAATTACATCAAAGTAATTTTCAACGAACCAGCCAATGTCGTTCATCATCAAATGAACCACACTTGCTGGTTGCATCCACCAAATTTACTTTGATGTGATTTTCACCAAAATATTTAATCCCAATTTATGCATCACAGAAGCCAAATTCCTATTATTATTATTATTATTATTATTAAAATATATAAAACTTATTCTTATGTTTTATTATTTTACTAGTTTGTAACATCTATGGTAACGCAAATTTTTTTAACATTAAAACATTTATACCATGTGTTATTAAATACAAAGGAGAAGTGTAAGTAAATGTCATGTGTTATTAAATAAAATGGAGAAATGTAACTTTATGTTGTGTAATATAAGGTTGATATATGAAAATTTACCAAATAATCAATAATAAAGCATATTCTAAATTAAAATATTTTAATGATAACTTTGTATAAAATACTAATATATCAATAAAAGTGTATATGTGTATTGAAAAAAAAAACAATCAACTATAAATATTATATGTAGATTGGAGATATAATTAAAAATAATATTTTAGGTTTTGTGATTAATTTTTTTAAGTGGTTTATATTCTGTAAACTAAGTACTGTGATTGACTTTTAACTTTAAAATTTGATTTTTTTCCAACTTTGTTGGTAGAACTATTTTTGTTGTAAGCTTATTTTCATTTATCACTCATATTTTTTTTCTAAATAAGACTAATTCTATTTATATAACATAAAAATACATGTCAATCATAGCTTCAGCTAGGTGAGCCTGAGAGCTGGGTTTGATTGTAAAAAAATACATGATTTTGAACTTCCCCAGGAGGGGAAACCAGTCCCTTAGCTAATTGTCTTGCTGCCCTCACTGGTGAAACTAGCATTAAGTTCAGAAAATAGACCCATGAAAACAAATATTGACTTATGAAAATAATATTCTTCACTTTCAGCAAAGGAGAGCTTAACATAAACAAAAAAAAAGACTCATTAAACCTGGGCTTCAGATCCATGTTCCAACAGAGGTTACCGTGTTTACTTGTCATTAGCAGGAGAGGGAGGTTGCTCCACAATGAGGCATCTATATTCTTCACTGCTTCCATCTTCGTCTTCAGTGGTTGCATAGGTGGCTTCTACACCGCCTCCATCATCGCTTCCTATTCCTTATCACTTTCCATCCCCAGCGGTGTGATCTTATCTTTGGCATCATCTTTGTCCTGAGTGAACTGAGGAGTGGGAGCGTCGAAGGGTGAAATCCCGAAGTTGGGAAACACTTTTTGGCGGATGGCCAAAATTTGTGTGAAATTTGTAATTTCTCGTTCGAGAAAATAGTCAACTCAATATCTCGTCCGAGATATTTTTAAAGTGTCGCGCGGAGAGAAGATTGAGTCAGACTCGTAGTTAAAAATACTCTCGACAAGAAAGGCATGCTCGTCCGAGAGTTATTTACTTCCCATTTCAGAATTGTTTTAGCTCTCATCCGAGAGTTTTGTTCTTATTAAAAACACCCAAATATTTTCTCCCCCGAAATCATGTACAGGTGCCAGGGTGCTAGTGTGTATCCATCCCCTCACTTATTTCTTCTCGTACTTTTTTTAATTTATATTAGAATATCACCATTTTCTAACTTATGGTTTAAATTAAAAAAACATGAGATATTTTCATTATAATTCTTTTATAAGTCTCTTAAAAATTTAAATTCAACATGACAACAAAATAAAGAACTTATACAAACCAAAATTAAATTATTAACAATATTATCTTTAATATAAAATTAAATTTATAAATAGCAACTAAACTACTAAATAAATAATAAATTTCAATATTAAAATGAAACATATACAAATCAACTAAACTACTAAATAAAATATTAAAAATTAAATATATAAAAAACCAAATAAATTACCGAATAAATATTAATTTTAGTATTAAAATTATACAAACCAACTAAACTACTAAATAAATATTAATTTTTAATATTAAAATTAAACAATAAAAAATATTATTATCAACCACATGTATGTCTACATCACATGTACATGCCATATTAAATGTATTTGCACACATAAAATTATAATATTAAAAAAAATACTAAATAAATATTATTTTCATACCACTGAACTAAATTAAATAAATATTACGGTATTTCGTTCATATAAGCAACGGGTACTTGGTGCATATAAGGGTTCCTGATAAGGCTGGTAAACTCTCGAACGAAAGTTCTAAAACTCTCGACCTAGAATTTCTTTAACTCTCGTGTGAGAGTTTTGTTCTTATTAAAAACACCCAAATATTTTCTCCCTCAAAATCATGTACAGGTGCCAGGGTGCTGGTGTGTATCCATCTCTTCACTTATTTCTTTCCGTAATTTTTTTTATTTATATTAGAATATCACCATTTTCTAACTTATCGTTTAAATGAAAAAAACATGAGATATTTTCATTATAATTCTTTTTTAAATCTCTATTAAAAATTTAAATTCAAAACATGAAGCGGTAACTTATACAAACCAACTAAATTATTAAATAAATATTAATCTTTAATATAAAAATCAAATTTATACAAACCAACTAAACTACTAAATAAATAATAAATTTTAATATTAAAATTAAACATATACAAACCAACTAAACTACTGAATAAATATTAATTTTTAATATTAAAATTATACAAACTAACTAAACTACTAAATAAATATTAATTTTTAATTTTATACAAACCAACTAAACTACTAAATAAATATTAAAATTAAACATATACAAACCAAATAAACTACTGAATAAATATTAATTTTTAGTAGTACAATTATACAAACTAACTAAACTACTAAATAAATATTAATTTTTAATATTAAAATTAAGTTTATACAAAGGAACTAAACTACTAAATAGATATTAATTTTAATATTAAAATGAAACATATACAAACTAACTAAACTACTAAATAGATATTAATTTTTAATATTAAAATTAAACGGTAAGAAAATATTATTATCAACCACATGTATGTCTACATCACATGTACATGCCATATTAAATGTATTCGCACACATAAAATTATAATATTAAAAAGAAAAGTACTAAATAAATATTAGTTTTATACCACTGAACTAAATTAAATAAATATTACGGTATTTGGTTCATATAAGCAACCGGTACTTGGCGCAAATAAGGGTTCCTGATAAGGCTGTTGTTAATATTTAAATGTCGAAAAATAATTGTAAAATAAATAGCTACCACTCTGCCTATTACTCACTTGTCACGTGAATAGTATGAACGAACATATATATAGAACTCTTGTACGAGAGTTTCTGCCCAATGTAAACTCTTGTCCGAGAGTCTATCTCAATGTAAACCCTCGGGCGCAAACTCTTGGCCGAGATTTTGTACAACTTTTGGATGAGAGTTTAGTCACACGGTTAAATTTAACCTGTGGTGGTTTAAAATATCGATCGAGAGTTTAAAAAATGTCTCGCCCAAGAAATTATCTCGACTGAGAGTTTCTGGTCAATGAAAAACCCAGAAAATTCTGCAGTTTTCAGAAACCTCCAACTTTGAAGGGGCGGAACACCAACAAAAAAAAAATGTTATATTTCAGACCAGGTACCATTAGGTTCATCTCTGAATCTAGTTTCTGATGATGTAAGATTTGTGGAGTTTCATTAAAAATTTCAATTTGTTATTAATTTTTTACTAAACTGTGTCACTGTGGAATTTCATTGTTCGGAAAATTGCACTGAATGAAAATTCAATAAATTTAAAATGATGATACCAAAAAATTCAGAAAAATCATATTGCATTTCCTCTCCCTGTCTACTTCAAAAGGGTACTCTCATTTTTCTTATTGATGGTCACATTGAAAAGAAAATCTAGGGATCATAAAATGTACTGAAACATCATTGTTGTTTTGTCTTCGTCCATTTCAAAAAATAATAAAAAATAGTGATTTAATCTGAAAATTACCAGAAAATATTCAGTGCACTAGCACAATATATGCAGATTATGATGATATGGTTTATTTCCAAAAAATGAATAACCTTCCCTAAAACAAGTTAGGGTTCAAAAAGTGACTATTTATGTTTGCTTGAAAATTTCAAGTATATGCAGTTAGTAAAAAACAAATATACCCCTGTATATGTAAATAATTAAATAAAAAAAAAATGAGTATGGAGGTAAGACAATTATCTACAAATCTTTTTTTATATGAAAGCGTAATTTGCATTGAAAATATGAGTTTAGCGGAGTCAACGTCAAAAAAGGGAAAAAAGTGTTTCCCAACTTCACATTTTCACCCCGGGATTGAAGCTTGCTACTTCCTCCTAAAGGGTGACAGTATTGAAAGCGGTAATTACGGGCTTGTCCATGGTCCAAGAAAATTGGAGCTCGGCTCTATGGGAGGTTTGGCGGAGAGCAATTTGAGCGGGTGGAGTGGAGACAGTGGTAGAAAAGGCCTAAGTGACTAGTTGCGAAGGAGACACAGCATGATGAGGCTGGGAGCCATGGGTGGAATGCGCCTGCCCAGCAAGTCTGGCTCTTCCCCTTTTGCTCCGGGTTTCAGGGTAGTGGCCACGAGAGGAACCCTCAAAGGAGGAATCAGAGCTTGAGGTGGGCTGGGAGCAAATTGCTCTGCCCCGACTCCTGCCTCGATGAGTTCTCATCCTTTGTCTGAGCCGAGGCATTCTGGCAGTGGAGCTCGTGCGATGAGGGCTATGATGAGGATGGGATTGACGGTAATGACACTTCTTGGAGAAGAATGGTGAGGCACACTTAGCAGTGGGCCAAGAATTCTTGCAGCAGAGCGCACTCTGAGTGTAATGAAAATCTGGCAAGATTTCAATGCAGCAGAGCAACACGCAGCGTCTCCGTGTGTGCGTTCGAGCACTTGGCTTGGCACAAGTAGGAGGACAGAAGTAGCTATGCGGAGCAGAAGACCAACAATCAGGGAGAGCATGAACGAAATTGCAATGCTTCAGAGCCATTAAAAACCAAAGGGTCGGAAAATTCTGGCAGTGGAATGAATTGATATCCCAAGTGTTGTGCGGGTTGGCAACATTAAATGAAGGTTTAATGCGCCTGTGGGTGGCCATATGGCCACACCACACGCACAACGTCAAGATCCTCACAGGAACAAACGTCCCATCCATATCAAATGACATCTGCATGCGAAACATTTATCACTCATTTAATTTATATGGTTGAATTAATTTATTTAAAGTTGATGCATAATTTTTTAAATTATAAATCACAATGAATCTCTCTTGTAAGTAATATTCCTTTAAATTGTCATATCCATTTCCATTATATTTATTGACACATCATATAAATATTTTAATCTTTAGAAATTTTTTAATATTTGAAGATTCCTATATAATAAAAATATTCCTATATAACAAAATTTAAATTTAAATATTAATATAATGATTTATCCCAATAAAAAAGACAAATATAATTTCATTTATATTTAATATAAAATTGAACAATAATAAAAAATTGTTAATTATAAAAAATTTATTTAAATATGAATTATAAATAAAATAGTTTAAGAACAACACATGCAAATAAAATTTAAAATTTTTCAATATCAATTACTTGTAAAATCTCAATATATATAAAATACATTTAAAAAAAATTAATATATTAATTTCAATTATTTTTTTTAAATAATTTAATATATTAAATTTTAAAACTATAATATACTAGCTTTATTAAATATATTATTTAGAAATAATGCAATAATAATTTAATACATTTACACATTGATCGTACATTGGAATCAATTCAAGACACAAAAATTTCATCGATTCAGTTAGTTCTATAAAATGAATGAATCAATATAAAATTTTTAAAGGATGAGTTGAAATATATTACACATCAAAATTAATCCAGATAAAAAGATTACAAAGAGATGTACTAAACCATTATTTTTTTTTTAAATGATAAAAAAGAAATAATATGAATATTTATAAATTAAAAATAAAGAATACTAATAAAATATCAAAATATAAATATAAATATAATTATAATCCATAATTACATATAAATGTATATGATCAAAATAGATAAATACATGATTTATTTTATGGAAAACTTCTAAAAAAGAAATATTTTTTTTTTAGATCTAGGACAATTTGTAACCGGTGAGAGTCGTCTTGAGCAAGGTCTTAGTTCAAACTAACTCCAAGGCCACTATAAACGTAGCTAGTACCGCAAGCCGCACACAATAAAAATTTAGCAATTAACTTATGCTCAACAAGAGCCAGACCACCACTATGGGGTCGCTCACTTTTCTAGCCAAGAAACAACAAGCGTATGTTCCCCACGGAGATTTGAACCTTGGGGATACAAGTCCTCCACCGTTTAATTTCCGCTTCACGGACTTCTAAAAAAGAAATGTTATTAAACTTAATTTGGTAGCATAAAGATAAGGTAAAAATACTCTTACACTTTTCTCCACTCTGGCATTTAAGTCCACTCTAGCCCAACACTTTCTTCCATTATAGCACCTAATTTATAATGCATAGTGAAACAATCAACTATAATTTTTAATGCATAGTAGAACCATCAACTATTTATAGTGTTATCACAATTTTAGTCAATAAATTTTTAAGCGCTAACAGTTTCACGGTTAGTGTCGATTGGTAATAATTAAGGTTAAAACACTCGAAGATAGAATATCAATGTTATTGTAAGTTTTGAAAATAAAAAATGTGATGGCATTCACGATAACAACGCATATGTGTAAAAAAGGGCCAGTTAAAACTCTAATAACAGGAGTATCAACACCAAAGGGAAAAATTAATTTTTTTTTGGTCTTATGTTCAAATAATGTGTTGTTGGAGCACACGTCGGTAGATAAAAATTCATTTATCAACTGAGATTTGATGAGTCAGATGGTGAGTTCAAGTGATGAATCTTTAGGTTCTGCCGCCGAGAGGTAATGTACAGTTAAAAGATCATGATTATATGATAAGATTTTTTGAATCAGCTGTCAGTGTGTTATATGATGTATGGGCTAACACGCCCTGAAATAATTTAATTAATATGGTAAGACTCATAGTATGCATAATTTTTTTGTTTTATTTTGCGCCAAAACAGATAATGTTGTTAATGTTTTCTGAGAAACTCCTGATCGAATCGCAATCCCTATTCTGGTGCTTGTTTAATGGTGAGAACTATGGGAAGGAACATAACATTGCATAGATGCAGAGCGTAAAGCACCCTACATTCTTGAATTTTATCGAAAGCTTCAACATCATTTTTGGGAAGCAAGTTGGGAACAAATTTTCTCTCGTTGTGCAAGCTATCATGATGTAGGTTCCAGATATTTTGTGGAGGGTTTTTATGGTTAACAGTTAGTGCTGGGGGAGTCTCATTTACTGTCACCGAGGAATTAATTGTTGATGTGATGGGCCTACCTGCATATGGAGAAACAGCCTTCAAGAGTCATGTATTGGCTGGAATCGATGTGCCATTTTTCTTTAAGGATGTGTTTAAGGAGACGAGATGGTGTTTAGGAGCTCAGATGTCCTGGTTGTAATACGCGTGGCATTGTTCTATGCAGATTACCCAATCTCTATTCATGTGTGAAGGACACTACAATGAGGTGAATCTCTACCATTTTCGGTTCTTATCTCAAAAAACAAGTCAGTTGAGGATAAACACTCCCTATTTTCCATTAGAGAGTCTAAAGCATATGTATGATAGAGTTAGGGAAAGACCAAATGCATCTACCCATTTCATATATAATAAAAATTATGATTCGACCTGTTAATCGAAAGCCATTTGAGAAAGGTCTGGAGGACTTGGGACCATCTTTTATTTTGGGGAGGGTTCTAAATTCAAACCGTGAAACCGAAAATGGTTAGGAAGAAAGGGACCAAAATGAAATTCAAACAACACCAAAACCTAGAAGAAGGGACCTCCTCTGTGTAAACAAGGAGTTAAAAAAAAGTGGAACCAATTCCTCCTTTACTTCCCGAATTACCCAAGGTTTATACCAAAATGAGTGATGGGTTGAGAAAAACAAAGGATGCCTCTTCTCCCACTGTACCTCTACCTACAGGTAAAAAGGTCAACAAACAAACAAAGAAGGGCAAGGGAAAAATGGTTGAGCCTGAAATAGAGAAGACACAAGTTAATAAAGAAACCACCTTAGCAGAAATGTTCAAATGTGGGAACATACCATGCACAAGAATGTGGAATAAGTTGTTATTGAACATAAAACTGAAGAAAAACCCTCACTTGGAAAAATAAGTCGTCTATGTAGACAAAACCCGTCAGAATGACTTAATTATAAACAGGGAGGAGTCTACAAGCTCAAAGAAACCCAAGAAGACCAAAGGCTCAAGGAAATGTGTTTCTACAGATGCGAAGAGAATTAGAAAAGCAGGAAAAAATTAATGTAGATATTCTACTGGAGGCTCCCTGCACAGTGAGCTAGTTATTTTCACAGCTAAGTTTTTATTACCAAATTTTCAGATGGAATTTTGACTGAAGGTCCATAACTAGCATGTCAACGATTTTTCGGGGTTAAATTTTTATGAGCGTCGACTTTTTCAGTGTCAGGAATTTGCACTGTGAAAAAATCGATAAGCACTGACAATTTCATTGTGAGCACAATTTTATATTGATATTTAACAACACATTGATCATCTGCACATAAGTGATCGTGGCCCTTATTCAATTTTGAAAGAGTATCAGTGGATTATTAGTGCTCACAAATCAGGAAATCCAAAAAGTATGAGAAACATAACAAATGTCTTTTTCAGCACGGAGACGAGGCACAAATTCCATAAAACTTGGTAGAATATCAATCAATGGTTTTGACCACGGTTTCTAGTAATTATTTTAGTAAACTCTTGTAATTTTGATACATAAATTTTTGAGTTTATGTAGTATATTTGTGTATTAGATATGCACGCTTTATGTTTAGAAATTTGTAATTAAAAACATACGAGAAACCTAATTTTAGTTCTTAATTTTTTTAAGACAAAGTCTTTCGAATAGCGAAGGGTTTGTTTTTTATTAGAAGACTTACCCGTGCACTGTATATTTCTGAAATTTTAATGAAAGAGGCATGATTTTACAAAAAAATATTTTTTTGTTGGAAAACTTTGGATATGTGTTCTTTTATTTATGTTTTCCTTTCTATGTTTCCATATATATCGTCCTTTATGACTATAATAGTAAATGAATAGAACTCATTCTTATTATGCTCCGTTTATATGTTCAATCATCCATATATTTCTGATGTATGTTTTTTATAATTCATCCCTTTGATGCTCTTATAAGTATATTACTTCCTTCATATTATGCATTCCATTTCATCAATTTAAGATCTCAAAGCATCTCAGCTACCATGGCTTTGTGAGAGCTTTGGTTCCTTTTCTTGTCAACCCAAATATTTGAATCAATGCCTAATGAAATTCTATCAAGCCCTATCACATTTTTGAAACCATGGTACGATAGACCTATCCATTGTTTTAGGTACATGACGAGTCACATTTTTCTAATTTATAGAAGGGATCCCCCTTTGAATAGAAAGGGATAGTTTTCAGTTCAAAATACTCGGTAGAAGTTACCTACACTTTCCTCCAATGTAGCACCTAATTTATGATGCACAATAAAACCACGAACTATATATAATTCTTAGTAAAACCATCAAATATTTATGGATTTTTATTTTATAGAGAAAATCACAAATATCTTACTCTTTTCCATTGCTCATTATTTAAATTATTCCTTATTAGAAATCGATAGGGGCAACAGTTAGGGTGATTTCTCTTTACTTGATAATTTCTTGTGAAGTTATGTTGCCTTCTTATTACTTTATAATGATTTTTTCATCAAACAATTACAAAAACCATAAACTATGAAGATCAAAAATAGACAATGAACATAAGATGTAGGCTCTAAGCCATGGAAAAACTCCTACAAAGGGAAAACCCAAAAAATTATTCTATTCCTATAGAATCAGATCAAATGAGTAATGTGAGACCCAAACACCAAGACCAGCACTTCCAGCAAGACCAAATTCATCCCTCCTCCCAAGCTATTCCAACAAGTCAATTTCAAATAAGGTAAAAACCTTCCAAAACAACTCTAGCATCAGAATTTCAGTCCCCAACTTCAGAATTTCACCCCGCAACTTTAAGATTTTAAATGTGAAATGAATATGTAATTTTATCCCCTACAACAACTTCAAAATTTCACATATGTGAGATATCTAGAGTAGATATCTAGAGTAAATTTTAGGTGCAAACTTTGTTTTTATTCTTCCTTTCTCAAGTTGCCTCTTTTTCTTCTCGAATTTTTCTTCCTTTCTCGTGGTGCTTCAAATGAGGTCAAGTTGTTTCTATTTTGGCACATCCGTGAGGTCAAAATTACCCTTCCAAGTTTGACTTGATAAGGCAGTATCGTACTTGGTCATGTGTAGGCACAAAAAGTAATATCATGCATTCAAATAAATTTATCGTTCAACTTTCACAAGAGTAAATGAGACTTTTGTTAGGTCTCTGGGCATTACTAGTATAGTCCCTTCTTGTTGTTAGCGTAACCCCCTTATTGTTATTATTGTACCCTTGTAACCCCCATTTTGTTATTATTGTGCCCTTAAATTATTATTGTTAGGTCGGCTAGGATTACATTGTGGCCCACTAGGATTACATTATGGCCACATGGACTCCTATATATAGAAAGGAGGTTTTGAAAATTGTATCATCCAAGAATTGTTCATTTATGTAATGTATTGGAGGTTGCCCCCTCGAAGTGGCTTATTTCTAAGGTGTTGATATCTCTTTTCTTCTATTTTTGGAGATGGTTTCACAACATTTGGTATCAGAGCTTTGGATTCTACAATTAGGCTCTTGGCCGCTTCCAAACAAAACATATCATGGAATTTTAAATAAAAAAATTATTTCTACAAAGGTTAAGAAGATGAAATGTTAAGAGAAGAAAGAAAAAAATCCCAGGTAACATTGTAAAAAAATTTCAGATCTTGTCTTAGCTATTTTTGGAGATACATCTATGTTAGGGGCTTTTTCCAAGCTCTTGAATTTAACCCCGAACAAGTCATCATGTATTTTCAGATTCCATTTTTTTCTATGAAGATTCCGTGCTTGAAATTTTAGAGAAAAGCCGTAAATCGTGAGAAACATCTTTGAAAACCTCAAACCTTGGAATGGTTTTCAATACTTAGGATTTGATCTGGTGGGAATTTATTTTTCGTGCTCCCGAATTTCATCTCAAAGAGGTTATCGTGGGAAAATCTTCATTTCATAACTATCTCTCTGAGCATAAGATTGGAATTCTATAAAAAGTGGCCACAAGTACACAGATTGTAGTTCCTTCTATATCAATTTCAAAGGAGACAGAGGAAACAGTGACACGTGGAAAGTCGTACAAGTTCGCTCTACGGAACTAGTCCATAATTAGGTCATCGTAGGATATTGGGCATAAATTTGTCTTCAAGAACCCAAATCAAGTCAGACCGGTGGCATTGGAAATAATATTCAGAGGACTACTTTAGGGAAGAATTTCAGTTATTGAGGATTTGAAATCACATAGATAATTGAGTTTCCATATCAAGCTTCTCAAAAGAAAGAAAAGGATTTTTTACATCCATATTTCCGTCATCCAAATTTCGGGTATCCATTTCTATCATCCATATTTCCAGCATCCAAATTACGGATATCCATTTCCAGCATACATATTTCTAGCATCCATTTTTGGCATGCAGATTTCCGACATCTAGATTTCTGGCATCCATTTCCGGCATCATCCATATTTCTGGCATCCAGACTCACAGGTGGGAGAGAGAGAAGCCTCTTATAGTATGTATGAACCAATCAGACCATGAGGAATGTGTGTTATGAGATGATGAGAAAATGAGCATCATGTCTCTCTAAGTTATATCCATCAATGAGGGTGTGTAACACATATTTTGGGCTTGTGAGCTTACATTACAATTTAGGGTGACCTTGACAAATTGCACATCTGTAGAAAATAAAATAAAAATTCACATTCTGCTCATCCAAAAAATAACTCGACAAGTACAATCAATTTCAGATTATCTCAGCAAGTGGAAGAAATTTCCTGTAGAAGATTCCACATGGGATGATGAGAATTTTACATGTACATCACGAAATAACTGCTACTGAGGACAACACTTGTTCGAAGCAGAGGGGCATGTTAGGTCCCTATATTACTAGTATAGTCATAATGATCCAGGTGGATATCGGTGGCCACCCACCTGTTCCATTTGGACCAGCACCATCAATTCTTGCAGATTTTCACATTCAGCACAACTTACTATTTTTAGCAGGTTTTCGGGTCCTCCACTCTCGGAGCCGTTTTGGGGGCTTAATGATCCAGGTGGATATTGGTGGCCACCCACCTATTCCACTTGGCCCCCCCACCATTGTCTCTTTCAGTTTTTCAGTTTCGGCATAACTTACTATTTTTAGCAGTTTTTCGGGTCCTGAACTTCCGGAGCCGTTTTGAGGCGAATTTTCTGATAAAATTCGTCCCGACAGCTGTAGTCCTCGGATAGAGCTTTCTAATGATGTATCATGTGCGTCAAACGGAGATAGTGTGCCAAAGTTACGTCCCTGGGAAGTTGAAACACCAATTTACCCAAACGGGGCCCATAGTTTTGGCGCTTCATCTCCTAGGGTTAGGTTTTTGGGATGTTGAGGGTTCTCCATTGTTTCTCAATAATAAATAGGCCCTCGACCCTCATTGTAACTCAGTTCAGAGGCCTGTAGCCGCCACATCTCTTCTGGAATTACTTTCATTTTAGCTGTTTTATTTTACGTATGTATTGTAAGCATCTTTAAATTTATTTGATACTAATGAAATGAAGTGTTATTTCCCCATTTGCATCTTATTTATAGTTGTATGTGTTTAATGCTGTTGCGTTCCTACATAAAGTACGGTCCTTGTTGATGACAGTATAATCCTTATTGTTATTATTGTAGCCCTGTAACCCCCATGTTGTTATTATTGTGCCCTTAAATTATTATTGTTAGGTCGGCTAGGATTACATTGTGGCCCCATGGACTCCTATATATAGAAAGGAGGTTTTGTAATTTTTATCATCCAAGAATTGTTCATTCATGTAATGTATTGGAGGTTTCCCCCTCGAAGTGGCTTGTTTATAAGGTGTTTATATCTCTTTTCTTCTATTTTTGAGTTGGTTTCACAATAACTTCTAAACAATATTTCGAATTATGAAAGATATTTTGTCTCAATGAAACCAAGAACCATGAAGAACATGCTTGACATAGATGAGAAAATAATTTGAGCATAAAACACATGCTGATAAAGTAATATTAAGGTTTGTCTTCTTCGGATCTTTTCAATGAAATATACAATGACATAAACACAATATCAATTGTAAAGAATGAACCTAGTTACATTTTCTAACACTCTTTGAATAAGTTTATGGAACTACTTGAAATAATTTTACATTGTTGTAGAACTTCGATGAAAGCTCTTCAATAATGTGTAGGCACACGATTTTGTCGGAAAGAGATACTTCACATGTCTATTGTTTTATTAGCATTGGTTTTCTCAAGTTACACGCATCTAGAGTAGTATTCCATACCATTTATAGAATCACAAATGTTGGTATTACTAGGAATTTACATATTATATCTTTAAGTTCGTTATGTGTGAGTTTGTATCACAATCACCCTCTAAGGTAGAGTTATTAGTTTAGAATATTTGAACATTGAATTAGTCCCTGGCAGGAAGGGATGCACTATTGTTTTTATTTTCTCCGCGATAAGGTGTTGACTGACAACGTTGAAAAAATATTATTTATATTTTATTGAAATCATTTACATCTTAATGCTTGTCTTAATTTCATATTTATTAAAAACAATAATTTCAAGGTTTATTTTATTTAAAATAAGAATAAATAAAATTTTAATATAAAAATATAACACTTTTGAGAAATAAAGATACATAATTAGCTATGGTGAAAAACATCAACACTTAAATATATTTCATTAAAATATATATTTACTTTAATTTTAAAATTAGAATTAAAGGGTTATATGATGCCAATTTTGGTAGTCAATATGGGCTTTACTGCTTAGCTAGGTCGACCAATATCGTTGTTTTAGCAAGGATTGGATCACAACTCCTGATTTTATTCTCACTAAATGAGGATAATCTTGTTACAATGTTTTTATTTGATTTTATGATATTGTTCTAATTTGTTAAACAATTCTTTTAGTTTGAACAACTTAATTATCAAAAGATTTGATAAATATAGAAATCTACTACCTCATCTTGTGGATAGTTATGCATCTGTCATTTTCTAAAGTGAATACAAAGTTTCATGGGCTCTTGACTCAATTTTAATTTGTTGTGTCACCCACTCCTTGCTAAAGAGGAAACAATATTCTTTTTAGCAAGGATTTTTTGTGTTATAGTTATTAGAAACTATATTTTATTAATCTAAATGGGTTCTCTAGGTGAGATACATGGAGATTTCCCAAGCACTCAACACAAAAATGAGCTGATCCTTCATGTAGAAGAACCTCGTACATATAGATTTGCACACAAAGAGGGTGGTTTGAACCACTCCCTAGATAGTAGGATCTAAGATCTAATTTAGAGTCTCAATCCTATCCTCATCACAACAGACATCTAAATATAGCTTTCTCCATTAACTCCAGCACTCGCACTTAATGGAGAAAGGGTACTAAAAAAATAACATATGGCTGCTGGTGTCAGTCTCAGCTAGGCTTACATAAAAACATGAAAAAAATTGGTAACAAAGGTTTTTATTTTGGTCTTTATGCTTGTGAGTCCATACTTGTTCATTTCAAGACGAGGCTTCATCTTCACTTTCCTCGCCATGAGGTAGTGATATATCTTCACCTCATTTCTTCCCCAATGACAAAATTCTTGAATGCTTATCCTCACCCTTCTCAAAATTATGATAGGTTGGATAAGAGAATTTTTACTCTCACTCTTTTCGGTGTCAACCATCTGAACGTCAGCAATATTTTCCTCATCATTCATGGATGCAACTTCTGTGTTGGATTCATAAAGACATGGTGTTTCAAGCCATGCTTCATGAAACTTTAATTCCTCTTCAAAGTTTGTTTCTTTTTCCTTCTTGTTGCGAACATCTGCACACACAAAAATATTCATGAGATCATCATAGTTTGAATTCTCTCCAGCTTTGTCTTCTTCTAGTAATTCCTTGCAATCAGCTTTATGTGGCTCGTCCAATTGAACTTAAACTATAGCTTTCTCTTTAATTGCTTCCTCATGAACAACTAATGGGTCTTCTTGATCTTCAACCATATGTTCCTCTTTACACCCTTCCCGAGGAACAACTCGTGAGTCTTCAATCTCACACTGTTGCATAACATATATTATCTCTCAATAATCATGGTCGTTAATAAAACCACCAAGCCTGATGAATAAAATATCATCAGGATCAAATATGTCTAAAATTGTATCCATATTGGAAAAATCTAGCTTTGTCTTGCTTCCAGATTTCTTTTTGACTCCACTCGGTCCTGTAACGAGCTCCAACAATCCCATTAACATGCAGGAAGAAAAAATCTCCCTTTGGTAGCTCTTCAACTATAGAACCCTGTAGATTGTGGCTTCTATGTCATGCAACAAAATTTAAAGAAAATCACTGATGCAACCTCAATCGAGTGCACCCTTTAATAATAGTTGTAGCTCCTTGAACACAATCAACCACCAAACTTGGCCTTCACAATGCCATTAAACATTGTTGCTGCTCAACATTCTCAGTCCCATGCCACATCTTTAGTCAAAACTTTATCTGCATTGCTCCACGCACAGGTCGAATCACATATTTGGAAACGAGCTAACACGATGTTTCAGAATTAGTGCATATTTAAATCTACAACCACTTCATTACGCCCATTCAATAGCCTCATAAAATAGTTCTACGGCCTCAACGTAAGTTCAGCATGAAAACGTCAACATCGTCAATAAAATTCCACATGTCAGCATTCCTCCCTCTGTAAGTTGAGGAGACTTCGATAGAGACTCGAGAGTCTCATTGCCATTCTAAATTTGCAGCTCCACAATGCTCTTTCCATGAACTCAGAAAAAAAAAGGACACAGAAAATCATTGGTGATTCCACTCGATCTCGGTAGACCTCTTAATTCTATCTACAGTAACTGAGATGAGAATTTTGTTACAAGGTCAGGGATTTCAATCCATTAGATTATTCATATACCTCATCAAATTGGAAGTAAGGATAGGCATGACATCCAATCGAGGTCGAAGAGTAATGATCGTTGAGATGAATTTCCAAACTTAGCCTTATATTCTTCCCAAAGTTGATCTACATATTTACCAGTGATATCGTTGAAAAATCCCACGTCCCATGAACTTTTTAATTTCCTATTGAAAAAAAAATTGTTGAAATCAAATCCGCCTTGAAATCGTAGAAAATTTTCACCTGGAGCCTCGGTTGGTTAGGGAGCCAACACCGTCGGCTCACGTAGCAACAAGCCTGCCAACCAATTGATCACAAAAATCAGCTTCTCAAATTTCTATACGCTATTATGCGTCGAACGCCGCAAAAAATTCTCCAACTTGCATTCACAAAGCAGCCATCCTGTACGAATCCTTATGTTCTCAGATCCCTACATAGTACAGGTCCACTTTGCTTCGACCCGAAGCTCCCATACCATGTTAAAAGCTGAATTCTATTAATCTAAATGAGTTCTCCAGGTCAGATACCTAGAGAGTGCCCAAGCAATCCGCACAAAAATGAACTAATCCTTCATGTAGAAGAACCTCATACATATATATTTGCACACAAAGAGGGTGGCTTGAACCACTCCCTAGATAGTAGGATCTAAGATCTAATTTAGAGTCTCAATCCTATCCTCATCAAAATAGACATCTAAATCTACCTTTCTCCATTAATTCCAACAATAGTAGTAGTGTATAATTTGTATTTGAATTCAATCACATATTATGTTCATTACATATTATGTTTAGTGCTATTTTATCATTGTTAAAAACATTCATTTATATATTGTAGTTACTGATTTCCAACTAGTTTGTAAAATACTCGATGTAGAATGTTTGTGTGACAACATAGTCCTTGGATCAATCCCTTTTAATTCATGTGCTATTACTATTCAATTTCTACTGAAGTTTTGTGATTTATTCCTAAATAGAGTGCTAGACTGATTAATTTTCTATATGTTATAGAGTTTATGGTTTGGATGGTTTCAATGGGCCTATTAATTATGTGAGGCTGATTGAATGGTTTATAAATTTATTTCCAGGAGTGTTATTTCCCTTTCTTGTAATATGTGGTCTAGAATAATCTAGTGATGTTCATTTTTCAAAATTGATTTCAATTTCAATACTGTATGAATTGAAATTGAATGCTTGAGGGTTTTATAACGATGATTTTCGTGTGCAAGGAGTGAAGAGTTACATCCACCCATGTTTTGATTGAGTGCCATGATATTAGAAAGAGAGTTTGGGTTGATCATTATTAGTTATTAGGTTCTACCTTCATATATTTTTCATACTAACCTTGAAATATAAAGACCTACACTAGTTGAAAATTTATTTGTGTGCAATTAACCTTTTCTAATTAAAAGACAAATAATTCCAATATCCCAATTGGAAATTTTAATATGTGTGTGTGTGTTTATTTATTTCTTTTTATTTCCAATTATATGTGTATAAAATTTTCTTTCTTTTCAATTATATTAATAGTTTATTTAATTTTCTTTTCTTTTTTTAATATTTTTTTTTGTGTTATGTGTGTATGCAGGTGCATTTTTTTTTTTAACATTAGATAAGTATTATTACTTTAAAAAAACTAATACACACAATTAATTCTAGCTATTGGTCAGCTATTTGCGAAACCTGAGATTCAAAATTCTAAGGTTGTCAATATTGTTGACTATTTGAGATTCTAATAATCTAAACCTACTTCTTTCACATAAAATACAATCTATATTCATAATCATACTAATAAAATTAATGTAATAGTTTTATTTCATGGTTGTGGGTTGTTTTCATTGTGAGAGGAGGAAAATTTAATGTTTGTCAAGTTCTGGGCAAGGAGAGTGGATTTTTTGTTGAGCCTATTAACTTTATCTTATCACATGCATGTGATCAGATCTTGATATGTATCTTCCCTATCAGTGAGAAAATTTGCCATTAGGGTCCTTAAGTTCCAATAGAGATTTACAATTAACATGTAATGGGTAGTTCTAGCCCAGGTGGAATTCCCCTCATCCATAATATGGTCCCTAGCTTCTCAATCTCCATTCTTTTCTAGAATGTAACATCTAGATTGTTGAACCTATTCTTCCATGTCTAAAATGGCTCTTTGAATAGCTATAGGGACTATTTCCATAGAGAAATCCATGGCTACCCAATAAATTAGCTGATCCCACATTTTGGGGGGTTAAAAGAGGGATATAATCATAAGGAGGGGATAGATAAATGCATACTCATATGTCATTGCACTAGGAGTTTCTAACTAGTGCCTCCCTATGATAAAAGGAAGGGGGGAAGCCAAGCAAGAGGATTGCAGAAGGGAACCAAAGGAGGAATATTTTGTACAAAGCAATTGAAATAATATAGGGGAAATAATAGGATATAAAACTAGAGAGGGTGGACCAAACTAGAGCTAGGGGTGAGAGAATCAAAGTATATTGTGACAGATCTAAATACAAAGTGATGAAACTAGCCAATAACAAGAGAAAAAATAAAAAGAAAGATATAAAAAAGGAAAAATAAAGAATCACGAGAGAGAAGTGAATTCACCTCAATAATAAGACCAAGACAGGAAAAATTATTATTCTTATGGAAGGAATAAAAACCCCACAAAATTATTATTCTTAGGGAAGGAATAAAAAACCAGAAGCCCACAAAAGTAAATTTTGAATTGAATGTAGTGAAGGGGATTTCCAGAAATGAAGCGAAATTCAAAATTAGGTTGAATGTAAGATGAAACCTATAAAGTTGGTAATTATTCCAAGTTTCTCTAAAAATTATATATATTCTCCTAGAGAGATTCCAGCTAATGAATATTTCCAATCCTACATTCCTCAATAATTTCATAGAGCAACTTTTTTTAACCAACAATGCCATCCTAGTTCCCTATTATCCATTGTTAATAAGTTATATCTATGCAACCATCATTGAGACATCCCTTCTTTTCCTTTTCTAGCCACCCATTAGCATTATGATTTTTATTTTCACCCTTTCTTGCCATTATGAGTTTTGAAGTTCCTCTACAAGGTGAGATCTATGTTGAACATACAACTCCTAGACTCCACACAATGGAACGTGGAATCATTCACATTTTCCTAAGATAGGATTGACCCACTTCTAGAATGTGGAGTACTGGAGACCATGCAATCTAATAGATGAAAGGAAACTTTCCTTCCTTATTTATTCCTATGGAACTCACCTTCATTTTGGGAGAGTTACGTTTCTTGAACGCTCTCTATCGGGGGCATTTTTTTAGTTTTAGAGGGTAAGGTTGAGTATTTTTTTTTAATGTTTTTTTTTTTTTTTTTTTTAAGTTTCTCCCTTAAAAAAAAATACGTTTTTTCAAATTTTTAATAAGAAAACAAAATATTTTTTATTTGATTCCTTTTTTTAAAGATATTATTTGCAATTTTTTTTCAATTAAATTATTTTTAATCTAAATTATTGAATAGAGATTCAATTAATAATAATAATAATAAAATCATATAATATATCTTTTATGTTTATATTTTATTTAAAATTTCTTGTTTCAATGTGTTTTTGTCAAAGAAATTATTTTACAAATGTTATCCCCAAAATAAATTAATACAAAATGAAAAATAAATAAGGATGAAAATAATGATATCTCGGAAGAAGGTAGAAAAGCATTAGGTGCTAATTCTATAAAAAAATGTTTTTTAATGTTATTATTCAAAGATTTTGGAATTTTAATACTAAAAAGAAAGGGTGATGTCTTTTATAGCTATGATATTGATTTTTAACGTCATAGTTGAAAATGTTAGAATTTTAACCAAAAAATTAAAAATGATGATGTTGTATGACCACTTTTCAAAACAACTGTAAAAAACAACACTAAATAAAACCTAAAAAACAAGATAGCCAAATTATCATTAAATTAGTAGCTTTGTTAACACTCTAATCCGTTACTATTATTAAGAGAATATGAAACTCCAAAAGCCACCACCTTAAATGTTATAGAAATAAATATATTTAACCGAATATGTGTGTTGCCCCTGGATTAAATGTTTATTTAGGGTAAAAGGAAATTCACATACCGAATGGAATTAGTGGGTGTGTACATCACAGCATGGGTATTCACGATTAACAATGTTTTCTTTTTCTTTTTTACGAGCTCTATTTATATAGTATACTAATCATAATTCAAACTCCTATAAATAATGGAAAGTAATGAAAACCACACTATATTATTGCAATAATAAATATTTTGAAAATAAGGAAAAAATTTAGAAATTAAATAAATAATGAAATGTAACTTATTTATGGAAAGGAGAAAATTATAAATATTTCAATAGTGCATTTCATTTCCAACATTTTTATAATATGTTTTTGTGAGTCCATCCATGTTTAGGATGCAAAGAACATTTATCATGGCTAAGGGATATGCATAAGCTCACATTCACTAAAATTCTACAATTTGAAGACTTCATTATAGGGTTTGATCAAATATTTTATATAGGTGCATTCTATTAGTCAATTTTATACTTCATAAAAGTTATGGGTGAAATCATGATTATTGGAGCTTAATTCCATAAAATATTAGTGAATTTGAAGCATAACAAAATGGTATATATATAGGGTAATATGTTATACATATTAAATATATAATAAAAAAGAGAAAACCCCTAAACAAATATGTAAAATTAGAAAAATGGGTGAAATCATGATGAGTGGAACTACATTCCATACTATATGTGAAAATTCGAAGAATTATAGAGGAATTTTGGGGTAAATTATATTCATATATATAATTGTGTGTGTGAAAAATATGTAATATTAGAAAAATGGGTGAAACCATGCTATGTGGAGCTTCATTCCATAATGTATGTGAAAATTCGAAGGATTGTAGAGAAATCATGGGGTAAATTATCTTCATATATATAATTTTGTGTGAGAGAGAACCTAGAAAATATGTAATATTTAAATATTTTATCATAAAAATTTTGAACCATTATAATTTTCCCGTGGCTGAAATTTTATGTTTAAATTTTTTAATACATGTAAGAACGTAGGAGGAAACTTGACAAAAAGTGTGAAAAATACAATCTCATAAGGTATAGTGAGTTGTCCAAAGTCTACAAATTGTATGATATAGTTACTAAGAAATTTGGAGCGAGTAATGATGTAAATTTTTTTGAGGATTTTTTTTGGAATGATTAGAAAAATGAAGTAATAGATAACATAAATCCATCTCTCCCAATATATGAATATGTGGAATGTTTAGAACAACAATTCCCTCAACTAATATTGCCAAGTTCGTAGGTACAAAGACAAGAAGATAATTTTTCCTCAAGTATAGAGTCAATAAGTTCAACCACGAATAACTTATATAGCCCTTGTTCTAGTAAAGAGTCAACAAATTCAATGACAAGGTAGATTCGATGAGAAATTATAGAGTAGGGAGATTAATGAAAATATATGAGCAATGCAATGACATCAATCATAAAAAACATTTGATTATTTGTTAATTATTTTATACCAGATCTTATTTACTTTACTTCAACAATTTATTAAGAACACATAAAAAATTTATGTCAAATATTTAGTAAATTGATGATAAAATAAACAAATTGCTATAGATTTAAATTAGAAAATAAAAGATAGCGAAAGGAAAATATGTAAATCAATCACACTAAAACAATTTTTTTTTCCTAATACAATCTTCCTTCATATTAAATTTCTCAAATAAATTTAGGCCTAGTGCGATACAGAATATACAGAGAAAGTACATGTTCTTCAAACCTAGAACTTGACCCCACTGGGAAATTGTTGCCTAAAGCAAAGCCCCCCCTAGAAATTAGCTTTACTAAAAACACTTGACCTCTTAAAAAAAATTCCTCCCTCACCAAAAATTCATACACTCCCTTTTCCCTCTTATGACCACTGCACACTTGAGAAATTCATCCTCTAGATATTTTGGCCCTCTTCCAACAATTCAACCCTCCTCTTCAACTAACTTAACCTCTATCTCCTAGATTTTTAATTCCTATAACTTCCTCCTAAAAATCCTTGCTACAATTCTCCTCACATCTATTTAGTTTAATTGAGCCTCTCACTTTTGAGAAAAGTTCTTCGTCAACAATTGTGTCCTCGCCTCTCCCTTAGGATTATTTATAATTTCATTAACTCAAAATCCCTTACCCTAATATTTTAAGTAATGAATCGTTTTCACTAAATCCTAAGACTCACTTAAGATCATTGGTCTAGATTATAACTAAGTCACTTCAATAATTTTAATATTTATCATTATAACTTTGGCCTAATAGCCCACAATAATTAGTTAAATTAATTATTGTACTTTCCCTAGGTTAACCTTATGAAAGAAATCATAAGTAACTTACTCCATCAAGTAACCAAATAATAGGAGATAAAATATATTATACATGTTAATACACCAAGTCAATGTATAATAGCTTCAGAGGCTAAAAAATTAACACTCCGCCCTAGCAAGGAAGGGATTCTCGACAACCCCCAACATGTCTCTATAAAAAAATAAACTTCGCATTCAGTAGAGGCTTCATGAGAATATATATTACCTTATCCTCTGTGGAGATGCACAGTAGTCTCACAACACCTCTCTAGAACTTGTTGATGATGAAGTGGTTTATGACCTCTATAAGCTTGGACTGATTGAAAAACACTCGATTCTTAGAGAGCTTAATACAACTTTGATTGTCATACTAAATCATGGTGTGCCCCATCTGATGACCAAATAATTATGTGAGAATAGTTTAAAGTCATATTGCCTCACAACTTGTCAGGCTCACTACCATATACTCACACTCGTATTCTATTGAGATAAGTTCCACTGAGTTCTAATTCCTTCTATTCCATGAGATCATAGTTGGTACCAAGTTGGAAAAACATGCTAAAGTACTCTTCCTATCCATTGAAATCCCTTCCCATTAAAAAAATTTATATCCCTAAAAATTTTCTCCAACAATTATAGTATATCATAGTACATACTCCATTTTACCCTAAACATTCATGAGGGCATACTTTGTTTCCACCCATTGAACTCTCCTGGGCCTCAAAGTCAAAGAAAATACCTAACCTAGTTTTGACCATATATATCAAAGACCATATTAACCCTCTATATAAGGTGGGATCCAAAAAATCACCCTTATAATCACTTAACTTCCTAAATTATAATCACTTAACTTCCTAAATTATGTATCATAGGTATATATATAATCCTTAGAATCCTTCATATCCTTCATGAGTATCCTTAGAATCTCATCTCTGCCTAGAGAAAACATATCTTCGATATTTCCAGACCTCCAATATAAAAAATTAGTGCATCAATCAAATATCCCTCATCTCAAACTCCGAAAAAATGTCCTCCTCAGAAATCCGTATCAGATTATCTGATCCTAGTAGAAAGAGATCGTTACCATACAATCCCAAGATAAGGGGTTGGTGGCGCATGAGATACTAACAGACTTGAGATTTGTGACACAATTGCCAACAAAGACCCACTTAAAATTGTCGCTTTTGGAAACACCCAAAAATTGAGTAATGTCTCACCTGAGACGCTAATGAGTGATTATTGGTACTGATTTTTCGGAGTATTATAGGATTATCTTATGGCTGCGGCTTGTTGCTCCTCACTTACACATACTACAACACTCTTCCCTTGCTGTGCACAGTGCATAGTTCCAAAAATTGATTAATCCATCCCTTGTGCAAGCTCGTAATGATTATGTGTGGTGTGAGTCCTTCAACATGGAATTCATATGATAGAACCTAGTCAACCGTAGACGCTAATAGATCTGTAACTATTACACAATCGCAGCTTACACATGATACTGACCAAAACTCCATAGTTTAGCAATCGAGCGGCAAATGCACTCATTCACCTAGGTTTAAAAAGTATAATACTACATGTCCATACCAAATCACATCATCACCGTAAAACACCACTCCGAAACATATGAACAATATGAAAATTAGAATTAATTCACAGAGATATAAACCATTAAAAATCAAAAAATAAGTAAAACCATATTTACGTTTTAAGGCGTTATTATTTGAAAACAACTTTTTTAGCTGGCAATGTGTCCATGTGTGATCCATTGGATCAAATGTTAGACGATTGAAATGTTTTAGGCCATTAGATCCACAAGTAAATAGTTTTATGTTTGTTTTATATAATGTTAGTTTTTCTTTTTTCATTTTAATAAGTTAGATTGATTTTAGGTGTATAATAGAAATTTTGTAATGTCGTGTTTAACATTTTGACTATGTCAAATTACACAAAAATAAAAATAAAAGTAAACTAAATAAAAAACAAAAATAATAAAAAACTATAAAAACAGCCCATGGTATTGACCTTATTTGAAAACAAATTCCCTAGCTGCCAATGTGTCCATGTCTGAGCCATTGGATCAAATGCTAGACAATTGAAATGTTTTAGGCCATTAGATCCACACGTAAATAGTTTTATATGTTTTTTTTATAATGTTAGTTTCTTTTCTTTTTAATAAGTTAGATTGATTTTAGGTGTATAGTAGAAATGTTGTAAAGTCATGTTCAACATTTTGACTATGTCAAAATAAAATAAAAAACAAAAATAATAAATAAAATAATAATAAATTATAAAAACAAGCCATGGTATTGACCCATGGTATTCATGTAGAATATAGTTTAGTAAATTATTTCACTGGAAATGATTTATCTTGATCAATAATGATGAATGTTCATCATTCTCATTTCTTAAGTAACACTCAATTTACCTTTAACTAGCAATTGCACCAGATGTTGCAAAGGAAACGCCTTAAGTAGATAACATAATATGGAACTTGCATTAAGAATAAAATTGTGTTTTGCATTCAAGACAAGGTTTTACTCATCATTAATAAAATATGTATTAAAAATAATAACACCTCAATAAGATTTTGTCAGTTATTTTCTTAGAAATGTGAAACTTCTTTTTCCTTGTAGCAACTTGTTAAATGACTTGTTAAATGACATACTTGCCATAAATTGAATCCTTGGGAGAGGAATGGCCCTAAAAGAATGAGAATTAAAACTACATCTAGTTTCTCGAAACTACACATGTACACATATTTTTATTTTTCCTTGTAACAACTTGTTAACTGACATACTTACCATAAATTGAATCCTTAGAAGAGTGGCCCTAAAAGAATGAGAATGAAAACTACATCTCTCTCCCCCTTCCTCTCCTTCTCTCTATTTCTCTCTTCCCATAACTCTATCTTTCTATGTCTTCTTCCAAATCTCACTCCTCCTCACACTCTCTCTATGTTGATATATGTATAAATATGTATATTTCTCTCTAATCTTCCCTTTATTGATCCCCTCCATGTAAGTCTCTATCTCTCTCCATTTTTCACTTAGAAATTAAATAACCAAGAAATGAAAGGAGAATATTGAAAACACAAAAAAACATTAAACAAGAGAGACAAAGATATAAGTGGAAGGAATAAGGGAAAACAAAATTGGAAAGATGGACTACAATCATTAAATTTGAAGCAAGTAATATCACTCAGAAACAAGTATTTTATCACTCAACTCGAAGTTTAGTTATTAAAATTACATCATTCATAATAACAATAATAATAACTCTAAATTCACTACCAATCCAATGTCAAATGTCAAATTTTTGTATAAGACCTCGTTGTTAATAAGAATGATTACTTTAAAGTCACTACGAATCCAAAAGTCAATTTTTTGTAAAAGACTTCTTTGTTTGTGAGAAAAGAAAATAAAGATTACCCATACACATAATTATCAAATATAAATCTACCATATTCTTCATTAAATAAAAAAATGTATATAAACAACTATGAAGGAAATGATCAAACTATTTCATAAGGAATTTTATAGCAATGATTGTGTAGGGAGTGGGGGCCACATTTTTCCTAAAGAAATTTAATGATAGGAGTGTTTGATTTTTTTTATTTATGGTGGAAATAGATTCCAAAGAATCAAAAACTGCCAAAGCATCCAAAATCTTGAAGCTTGACAACTGTTAACACAATATAACTTAGATTTCTAAAAAAAAATTAGCCTAAGCACTTGCTTCTCCTACATCACATGAAGAATTAGCAGTAAAATTTCAAATGATTAAAGAGCTGTCCAATTTCAAATGATTAAAGAGATGTCCTCTCTGCTTCGGTATTTCTTTTGAAGAGCTGTCCAATTTCAAATGATTAAAGAGATGTCCTCTCTGCTTCGGTATTTCTTTTGAAGAGCTGTCCAATTTCAAATTTCAAAATTTTGTTTGGGCGGGTTTTTTAATTCACATTTACAAAATTCAAATGATGCACCCATAATTCAAATCGCGAATATTTAAGTTGCACATACTAGGTGGCAATGGCGACTCGATGGCATCGAATGCCCATCCTCTGACAGCGTAGTCATAAGGATGCAATGATCCCCAGCCATTTAGCGAAGTGAGTCTCAGTTGACGGGCAGGTTTCCGAGCTAAAATGTGGCCAACTCCATTACCATGAAAAAATATATTCAAGATAAAAGTGAAAACGGAAGTAGTTGGTGGCAGAATAGTCAGTGTTTCTGTTAAAAAAGATCAAAGTAGAACTAGATGAAGGTAGAAGAGTGGCCTTCTCCCTTGGGAGCCTTAACTTTGATCACCAGAAATGCCGTGGAATTGACTGAGGAATCTACTAAGGAAAGATTCCTAAATAGAAATTTTACACGATATAGGAAAGATTCCTAAATAGAAATTTTGAGTGTTAGTTTCATCACATGGGTCAAAACACTTAGCCTCCGAAGGCATGAAAGTTATCTTTATTTTCGAATATTTTGCCAAAATATCACCTAGGCTTTGTCATTATGGCTGCCAATTCTTTTCTCTTCAAATATGCTGAAAAGAGAATATATATATATATATATGAGAAGTTTTGAAAACGGTGGAGTGTCACATGAAATATACCACTGCCATTTATTTAATGAAGTGCATATTCTTCTGCCTACAAGGAGGATGTTGCATATTTCTAACTTAGATTTTGGTTTACATTCAACTTATCCTAAATTCAATGGTCATATTCTAAGTTCTGTGCTTTTAATGCACTGATTGGTGCCTTTCTTCTTTTGAGTAATATGTAGGTACGTTACTATGTTTTGTTACTATGTTATAATAATAATACAAGTTTTGTTACTATGTTTTATAATTGAAAGAAATTTTGTATATCTAATCTACAGAAGCTCTATAAATCGTAAGGCATACCTCTGGGATGTGGACAGGAGTGTTTCCCGTGTCTTCAAGCTCGCCCTGGTCTTTATTCACTTTTCTGAGTTTATTACTCGTGAGCTTCATATCCACAGATGAACAAGATGCAGTGGATTCCAATTCCTTATGTAAATCGTCATCTTTATTCACTTTTCTAAATTTATTCTTTGAGCTTTCCAAATCGTCACGTTTATCATGAACACTTCGCTTTCCTGTAGCAGGCCAGCCCTCCTCAAAATCAATATACTGCAGAGGTAATGGCGGCTTAGGGGGGCCGGTGGAGACATCCGAAACCATGGAAGAATCCTTCCCGTCGCCTGTAACACTCTCCGCCTGATAATCATAAGTTGGGTACCTGTCAGCAGCCTCTTTATACTGAAATTTTTTCTACTGCAGTTGCTGAATATCAAACTGGTTGGTTGCGTTTTTATCACTCCAGCAACTTATAGACTGATCTAAATACATCGTCCACCTGGACTCCAGGATCTCATTGCTCATGTTGTCCTCATTTTCACTTTTCAAATATTCGAATGGAGCAGTGTTATTAGGTCCAGGTTTTGCAAATGTAGGAGGGATTCAGTTATGCCATATGTGGTTTATCATTTCAATTTATGTAACCAATTTCTGTAACCATTTCAACCCGACGATAGAGAATGATTTAATCATCTAACATTTGATCGGACCGTGCAGACAAGTCCACGGTGGCATTTAGCTATGTTGTTTTCAAATAAGTACGACTTACGTCGTAATAAACAATTAAGAGCAAGTTGTAATATACATCAGAACATTAATATTTAAAATCTCCCCACACAACGATATTTTGTGTATCTAATGTTAATACAATTTGAAAATATAAAATGCAAAAGATGGCCTATTATGTCCGCTATGGAGTGTGTAATAAATCATGCACCTTATAATAAAAAGTTGATGGGAAGAAAGTGTACTGGAATAAAGTGTAAACCGTCGGCACCTCCAAGATATTTTAATACTGAAAGGAATCCTGGTTATTCCTTATAAAAATCGAGGAAAGATTCACGATGGAGACGAGCGCTTCATTGACATAAGCGTATGAATAAAAATTTGCACAATACTATTTACTTACAACGCTATTGAAAAAAGCATAATGCATCTGGACGCCTTTTTAACTCAGAAATGAATTTCAGGTACCTATGAAAATTATCCTAAGATACCTATAAAGAAAATAGAGAAATATTCAAGTTTCAACCAACAGAGACGCCCTGATAACCATTAGTATATAGGGAGAAAGTAAGATGACTGTGACATATGCGGTCAACAACAAAAGCAAAGGTCGTGACAATTTGTCAATACTAAATAGTAAATAAATGACCGCGGGTATAGGAATATAGTAATAAACATTAATGTGTTGTTGAATGTCCGTGGGAATAGGAATGCAATATTAAACATTGTGTTGTTGACAGTTGCCAGGAAGACAATCTAGGGATGAAATACATTTGCAGAGGTACGATCAACCAAAACCATTTGAATAATATGTACTTTTCTGTTTGTTTAATGTGCTCGAGTCCATTTTCTCATGCAGCACCACGGTTTTTCTCAAGTCCAACATGTAAGAGAATATCCGTGCAAAAAAAGAAAAGTAAAATTGTAACTGGCGAAACAGGTATAAGTATACACCCACCCTCTCATATAGTTGTATGTCCATACTGCAAATGCTATAAGAAAAACACTTGTGCCACCTGCCCCAGGCACCGTGCTTTTCTTATTTTTCTAGTGGGCGTTGGAGAACAGAGAAATGATGAACAACTTCATACGCTTTATTTGATTTGTCATGACATACAGGAAGTGCTTTTGCTTTGCTCATGTATGGTGCACCAATGTAAGTATACTGTGCAAATATTAATCGCACTAAAAAGCAACTAGGAATAAAGCACCATTTTGGGTATAAGACTAATTTATTTTTTGTGATATTGGTGAACAGTACAACATTCAAGAGGGTGATAGAAAAGAGAAGTACTGAGAGCTTTTCGGGGTTACCATATACAATAGCATTCTTCAATTGTCTTCTCTACACATTCTATGGGTCCCCTCTCATCAGCAATGGGTGGGATAACATTGTAGTTATGGTTGTCAATGCCATTCGCCTCCTTCTAGAGTGCTGCTTTGTTTGCATGCATCTTATATTCGCTCCACCTAAACCCAAGATAAATATTTGAATTTCACCATACTTATTCTAATTTAAATATTAACTGAAGAGCCCCTTGGGTAAAATTAATGCAATATGGAGGGACTGCACTTACTATCTCGCTCTCTGTAAATTGTTTGTAGAGGAAAATGGCCGGGATGGTCGCCTGTGCGTTGGTGGTGTTTGGAAGTATTGTGATAGCTTAATTTTGTGGTGTACATGACCACAAGCATAAGAAGGTTCTTGTAGGAACTGCAAGAATGGTAGTGACTGTCATTCTCTACACTTCGCCGCTATCCGTCATTGTACCTGTCAGCAGCCTCTTTATACTGAAATTTTTTCTGCTGCAGTTGCTGAATATCAAACTGGTTGGCTGCGTTTTTATCACTCCAACAGCTTATAGACTAATCCAAATACATCGTCCACCCGGACTCCAAGATCTCATTTCTCATTTTGTCCTCATTTTCACTTTTCAAATATTCGAATGGAGCAGTGTTATTAGGTCCAGGTTCTGCAAATGTAAGAGGGATTCAGTTATGTTGTATGCTGTTTATCATTTCAATTTATGTAACCGATTTCTGTAACCGTTTCAACCCGACGGCAGAGAATGATTTAATCGTCTAACATTTGATCGGACCGTGCAGACAAGTCCACAGTGGCATTTAGCTATGTTGTTTTCAAATAAGTACGACTTACGTTGTAATTACTTAATTGTAATAGTTTGTAACTACAT
>JAXQQM020083575.1:0-21117 GCA_034641835.2 Pinus albicaulis | reverse complement strand
TCTTGTCTTGTCTATTGGATGCATGGAGCAAGTCTTGCTTTTATTTACTGTATAAATTTGCTGAATAATGATTAATTATCCATCGAGACTATCCTGATCACATATCAATTCGAATTCATATGCAACACATAATCTCTTCCACTCAGATCATCACACATGCAGAAATAAAACAAGTGATAGCACATCAAATCATCATACACATTAACACAGTATGTATGGGGAAAGCTTATAGCTGAAAACCCCACAGCTATTGTGTATATTATAATGGACAAAACATGTAACAAACTCAGTACAATAATCCTCACAAGTACTCAGTACTATCTCATGTAGTTACACACAAACTAGCTTGGTTTTGAACAAGTCACGGGTTCAAAACACATCCACTAATTGCCTGCCTCTATTGTGCAATCATGGCCTGTCTAAATAGAGATCCAAGGTTAGAATATCCTTGGCTTGAAAGCACAATCATCATGGGCAATTTCCTCCAAGTGTGGTGCAAATCTCATGCACAACTGATGTCACAACTGATAGTTGTACTCACCCTTTCATCTACCTCTTCCACTGGTCTCCACTGAACTGTCCATGCACTGTAGTGAACTGGTGTGTTCTTGAGTTGAATAATGAGTTACTAATTAATGAACTAAATAATATTTAATTCACTCCACTCATTACTATTTGATTATCTAGTTAAACTAATCTCAACTAGTTCAACTAAGTTAAACCAAACACAACTCCACCAACTGTCTCATCAACTCCACCAAACTTCTGCCACTGAAGTCCTAACTAAAGTCAACCATGCATGAGCTCACCAAACCCTTAGGAATAGCTTAATTCCTCTGTCAGATGCATGAGCCACTTCTGTAGCTCGAACTGAAGTGCTCCAAGAGAGTAAACTGAAGTTTAGAGTCCAAATATTATTAAGGGTAAATAATATTTGACTTCCCTATTTTTAGGATAGGCAGTCTAAAAATAGACTTCGACCTTTAGGTCCAAAAATAGAGGTCCATCTATTTTTACCAACATGACCAATACTCCAAGAATAACATACTGCAACCCCTGGACCATGCTCCATATGTCTAAAAATAGACATAGTCTAAAAATAGACTTTGCGCCGGAATTTGCCTGCGGGCCCACTTAGTGAAGGCGACTTCATTTCACTAAGCTCCATCATCTTGCTGCATTTTCAACACTCCCTCTCAGCAAGATATGGATTATCTGCAACCCCTATCCTGCCTCTGTGGAATTCAAACTTGCTCCTGGTGAGCACCTTCATCAGGATGTCGGCATCCTGATCCTCCGTGGGAACATATGAAAGCATCATGATTCTCCGCTGAACACAATAGCTGATATGATGGTACCTGATGTCGATGTGTTTGGATCTATCATGAAATATTGGATTAGCCAAGAGTTTAATGCAACTCTAGTTATCACATTAAATCACTGTAGGCTCCAAATGCAACCCGAACAATCCAATGAGGATCTTCCTCATCCAAATAGCCTCGCATGCAGCCAAGCTAGCTGCCATGTACTCGGCCTCTGCTGAACTGAGTGCCATGGATCTCTGCTTCCTACTATACCAGGAAACTGTTGTCAACCCAATGCTGAAAACTCCTCCAGATGTGCTCTTCCGGTCCGTTGGGCTCCCTGCCCAATCTGCATTAGTGAAGCCAGAAAGCTTCGCTCCATCCTCCTATCTGTACCATAGACCATATCCCGATGTGCCTCTAATATAACGCAATACATGCTTGCCTGCCTTCCAAAAGATCTTGGTAGGCTTAACCATAGCTTGCGAAAGCTGGTTAACAGCATAGCATATATCGAGTCGTGTATTGACCAGATACATAAGCGACCCCACCAAATGTCGATAGACAGTGGCATTTAGTCGAGAGTTTAATGCAACTCTGGTTATCACAATAAATCACTATAGGCTCCAAATGCAACCCGAACAATCCAACGAGGATCTTCCTCATCCAAATAGCCTCGCATGCAGCCAAGCTTGCTGCCATGTACTCGCCCCCCCCTCTGAATCGGAAAGCACACACTGTTTCACTGTGCGGAAATCATGAACACCTGGTTGCTGGAAACTCCTCAGGTGCTTCCTGCCTCAGCCTCCCAATTCGCATTACAAGCCGTGCTTCTGCTTCATCCTCAAGCTCAAACTATAGACCATATCCTCATGCTCGATATAGCACAATACATGCTTGCCTGCCTTCCAAAAGAGCTTGGTAGGCTTAACCATAGCTTGCGAAAGCTTGTTAACTGCATAGCATATATCGGGTCGTGTATTGACCAGATACATAAGCGACCCCACCAACTGTCGATAGACAGTGGCATCCACTACCTCCGCTGAAGTAGCATCTTCCTTCCTCCAACCACCAGGAAGAGGAGTGTCAACAGGCTTGCAGCCTTGCATGTTGAACCTCTCCAGAATCTCCCGGGCATACTTGCCCTGAGAAACAAACAGTCCTCCGCTGCACTGCCAAATCTCCAATCCCAAGAAATAATGAAGGATGCCCAAGTCCTTCATCTCAAACTCTCGTGCAAGATCCTCCTTGCATGAAAGTATCAACTCCTCATCGCCAGTCAAAATTAGATCATCTACATACAGTACGATGATCAACAGCTTCCCCTCCACCACAATCTGGTACAGGTTTGGATCCGCCTCACTCTTGGAGAATCCGAGCCCGGTGAAGTAGCTGTCTATCCGAGTGTACCAAGCACGAGGTGCTTGCTTCAGCCCGTACAGTGCTCTCTTGAGTCGGCACACATGCGACTCACTGCTGAAGATCTCAAAACCTTCAGGCTGCTCTATGTACACCTCCTCCTCAATGACTCCATCGAGGAACGCAGTCTTCACATCCATCTGATGAATGTGCCATCCCATCTGCGTTGAGAGAGCAAGGATCGTCCGTATGGAAGAGTACCTTGCGACAGGTGCAAAAGTCTCCTCATAATCGATCCCCTCGATCTGTGAAAAGCCACGGGCAAAAAATATCGCCTTGTACTTCTCCACACTCCCGTCAGCTGCCTACTTCACTTTGTAGATCCATCGCGAACCCACCACCGATTTCCCCACCGGTCTTGGGACAATCTCCCATGCACTGTTCCTGACGATCGAATCATATTCTTCGATCATGGCATCAACCCATGCGGGTTCCTCCACAGCTTCCTCAAAAGAGGATGGCTCCGTCACAACACATTGACCCACAAGAGCCATGTATCCAATGTACCGATCCGGTGACTGTCTCTGTCTGCGCTGTGCTGTAGGTGGTCCTACAACCTTCTCTGCATCCCGAGCCAGTCGCTCAGCTTCTGTAGTGCGCATGCGCCCTCTGATGGTTGGCGCTGCCTGGGTGGTTTCTTCCACCTCCTGAACCTCCTCTTGTGGCTGATCCACATCCGGAAGCTCCTCCTTAGGAACTAACAGCTCCTCATCCGCATGCAAGTGTAGCTCCCTCTCAAGCGAACACTGCATGGCTTTCTCCTCCTGAAATTTTATATCCCGTCGCACAACAGTCTTGCGACTGTCTGGCACATACACCCGATAGTTGTGAGGTGTATCAGTGTACCCCACAAATATTCCAACTTCAGCAGTTGGATCCAGCTTCCTTCTCGCATCCTTCGTCACATGCATGTAGACTGGAGATCCGAAAATCCGCAAATGGGAAATATCAGGCCTCTTGCCAGAATAAGCCTCCTCTGGTGTACTCATGCCAAGAACCTTGTGAGGACAACGGTTCTGCACATACACTGCTGTATTGCATGCCTCAGCCCACAAGTGAAGGGGTAGGCCCCGATCATGCAACATCGCCCGTGCAGCACCCACGATCGTTCTGTTCTTCCGCTCAGCCACCCCGTTCTGCTGTGGGTTATGGGGTGCGATGAGCTCTCTCCGAATCCTTTCTGCGCTGCAGAACTCCTTGAATTCAGCCGAGATGAATTCACCACCATTATCACTCCTTAGAGCAATCACCTTCTTCCCCGACTCCTTCTCGACCAATGCTTTAAACTCACAGAACTTCGCGAATGTATCGCTCTTCTTCTGCATGAAGAAGATCCAGCACTTTCGAGAGAAATCATCAACAAAGATCAAATAATACCTGTGCTTTGCTGTCGAAGCAACTGAGAAAGGACCACACACGTCTGTGTGAACTCTCTCAAGGATCGTCGTGGCGCGACTATCCTTCTCGTGAAAGGTGGCTTTCACATACTTCCCTAGAGTACACCCCTTGCACTGATCTGACTGCGCAAGGGTGCCCTTAGGAAGTCCAGTAGAAATCTGCTGCAGAATCTTCAAAGCTCCATGGTGAAGATGGCCCAATCTCCTGTGCCATAGCTCGCCCTCATCATCCCGGCTCACCACATCTCCAGCCTTGCATGCCATAGCTGCGCAGTCATCTACCTGCAACTGATAAAGGTTCTGAGTTCGAACCCCTATCTTCCGGGTCTCTCCAGTAGTCTTACTGCGCAGGAAGGCTTTTCCTTCGCCGAAGACCACATCATACCCCTTATCCTCCAACATCGCCACAGAGATCAAGTTCTTCTTCAATCCAGGTACATGCATGACATCCTTCAATACAAAGGGTTTACCAGACTCCCTCTGAAAGGATATGGTACTGATACCAGTCACACTATATCTATCATCATTTCCCATCTCGATGTGCACACCCAGATCTTTGTCCTCCAGATCTGAGAACAACTCCCGATCTCCCATCATATGAAATGACGCACCGTTGTCCAAGAACCATACCAATCCCATCACACTTGAAACCAAGCATGCGATCAGTGAAAAGTCAAGCTCGAACTGTGAAGCCAAAGCTTCTCCATCTGCAGATCTTCCCGCTTGCTTGTTCTTCTTCTTCTTTGGACAATTGGTAGCATAATGTCTGTGATCATGGCAGTGAAAACACTTCACTTTCACCATATCCTGCTTCTTGCCCTTTGCACCAGAATGAGAGGTTTTCTTACCCTTCCCCTTCTTTGCTTTGGCAACCAAAGCGCAGTTTTCTTCATCAGCTCCCTTTGATGAAGATCCATCTCGAGTAGTCCTCCTTATCTCCTCCTGCATGAGATCCTCCCAAAGGCGCTCCCATCCTGGCAGCTTCTCCCGACCATTGACACTATCTTGATATGAGTGCCAAGCCTTCGAAAGACCAAGGAGAGCCAGGTCGACCATGTCCTCTTCATCGACAGTCACCCCCACACTTCCCAGCTCATCTCTGCACTGAGTGAACTTCGTGAGGTATTTGGCGATATTGTCGCCTTTCTCCATCTTGATGTTCCTGAGCTTATCTTTGAGCGCTAGCTTCCTTTGGTCGCTCTTACTCTGGAATAGATCCGTCAAAGCTTTCCACATTAAATATGGAGAAGCCTTTCCATGCAGGCTGGATACAATATGATCCTTGACGCCCTCCAACAAGATCCTTCGACACTTCGCCATCTTCTTTTGCCATGCTTCGACTTCAGCAGGATCAGTGGGCTTTTGGACATCCGTATCTACGAACTCCTTCAGACCATTATCTTCTAATATTGCCTCCATGCGATCCTTCCATGCAACATAATTCGAACTGCCTTCAAGAGCATATTCGAGTCCCAAACCGTTGAAAGACATTTTCAACACTGGCACCAAGAAAACAAAACTGCTGCAAAATTTCGAATTCCACCTCAAAGCTCAACCGCTCTAGATTTGTGAGAACAAATTATTTCTAGCACAGAGATTGACTGCAAGGGGCATTTACCAGACCTTTCACTTTCCGAAGAAAGATGAATCCGGAGGCTACCTGGCCCGCATGCAGACTCTGTCTACCGAAATAAGTTTGTAATCACCGTGATGATCAATCTCTGCTTCAATAGCTCCGATACCATGTAGAAATTTGCTGAATAATGATTAATTATCCACCGAGACTATCCTGATCACATACAATTCGAATTTATATGCAACACATAATCTCTTCCACTCAGATCATCACACATGTGGAAATAAAACAAGCGATAACACATCAAATCATCATACACATTAACACAGTATGTATGGGGAAAGCTTATAGCTGAAAACCCCGCAGCTATTGTGTATATTATAATAGAGAAATCAAGTAACAAACTCAGTACAATACTCCTCACAAGTACTCAGTACTTTCTCATACAGTTACCCACAATCTAGCTCAGTTTTGAACAGGTTACTGGTTCAAAACTCACCGCCAATTGCCTTGCCTCTATTGAGAAATCCAGGCCTGTCTATATAGAGATCCAATGTTCGAATCTCCTTGGCTTGACAGCGCAATCATCATGGGCAATTCCTCCAAGTGTGGTGCAAATCTCATGCACAACTGATGTCGCCACTGATAGCTAACTCCACCCTTTCATCTACCTCTTTCACTGGTCTCCACTGAACTGATCATGCACCGTAGTGAACTGATGTGTTCTTGAGTTGAATAATGAGTTACTAATTAATGAATTAAATAATATTTAATTCACTCCACTCATAACTAATTGATTAGCTAGTTAAACTATTCTCAACTAGTTCAACTAAAATAAACAGAACACAACTCCACTAGCTGTCTCATTAACTCCACCAAACTTCTGCCACTGAAGTCCTAACTGAAGTCAACCATGCATGATGCCATCAAACCCTTGGGAATAGCGTAATTCCTCTTTCAGATGCATGAGCCACTTCTGTAGCTCGAACTGAAGTGCTCCAAGAGAGTAAACTGTTGTTTAGAGTCCAAATATTATTAAGGGTAAATAATATTTGACTTCCCTATTTTTAGGATAGGCAGTCTAAAAATAGACATCGACCTATCGACCTATAGGTAAAAAAATAGAGGTCCATCTATTTTTACCAACATGACCAATACTCCAAGAATAGCATACTGCAACCCCTGGACCATGCTCCATATGTCTAAAAATAGACATAGTCTAAAAATAGACTTTGCGCCAGAATTTGCCTGCGGGCCCACTTAGTGAAGGCGACTTCATTTCACTAAGCTCCATCATCTTGATGCATTTTCAACACTCCCTCTCAGCAAGATATGGATTATCTGCAACCCCTATCCTGCCTCTGTGGAATTTGAACTTGCTCCTGGTGAGCGCCTTCGTCAGGATGTCAGCATCCTGATCCTCCGTGGGAACATATGAAAGCATCATGATTCTCCGCTGAACACAATCTCTGATATGATGGTACCTGATGTCGATGTGTTTGGATCTATCATAAAATACTGGATTAGCCGAGAGTTTAATGCAACTCTGGTTATCACAGTAGATCACTGTAGGCTCCAAATGCAACCCGAACAATCCAACGAGGATCTTCCTTATCCAAATAGCCTCGCATGCAGCCAAGCTAGCTGCCATGTACTCGGCCTCTGCTGAACTGAGTGCCACGGATCTCTGCTTCCTGCTGTACCAGGAAACTGTTGTCGACCCAATGCTGAAAACTCCTCCAGAAGTGCTCTTCCGGTCCGTTGGGCTCCCTGCCCAATCTGCATCAGTGAAGCCAGAAAGCTTTGCTCCATCCTCCTGTCTGTACCATAGACCATATCCCGATGTGCCTCTGATATAGCGCAATACATGCTTTCCTGCCTTCCAAAAGAGCTTGGTAGGCTTAACCATAGCTTGCGAAAGCTGGTTAACCGCATAGCATATATCGGGTCATGTATTGACCAGATACATAAGCGACCCCACCAACTGTCGATAGACAGTGGCATCCACTACCTCCGCTGAAGTAGCATCCTCCTTCCTCCAACCACCAGGAAGAGGAGTGTCAACAGGCTTGCAGCCTTGCATGTTGAACCTCTCCCGAATCTCCCGAGCATACTTGCCTTGAGAAACAAATAGTCCTCCGCTGCGCTGCCAAATCTCCAATCCCAGGAAATAATGAAGGATGCCCAAGTCCTTCATCTCAAACTCTCGTGCAAGATCCTCCTTGCATGAAAGTATCAAATGCTCATCGCCAGTCAAAATCAGATCATCTACATACAATACGATGATCAACAGCTTCCCCTCCACCACAATCTGGTACAGGTTAGGATCCGCCTCACTCTTGGAGAATCCAAGCCCGGTGAAGTAGCTATCTATCCGAGTGTACCAAGCACGAGGTGCTTGCTTCAGCCCGTATAGTGCTCTCTTGAGTCGGCACACATGCGACTCACTGCTGAAGATCTCAAAACCTTCAGGCTGCTCTATGTACACCTCCTCCTCAATAACTCCATTGAGGAACGCAGTCTTCACATCCATCCGATGAATGTGCCACCCCATCTGCGCTGAGAGAGCAAGGATCGTCCGTATGGAAGAGTACCTTGCGACAGGTGCAAAAGTCTCCTCATAGTCAATCCCCTCGATCTGTGAGAAGCCACGGGCGACAAATCTCGCCTTGTACTTCTCCACACTCCCGTCGGCCGCCTGCTTCACCTTGTAGATCCATCGCGAACCTACAACTGATTTCCCAACCGGTCTTGGGACAATCTCCCATGCACTGTTCCTGATGATCGAATCATATTCTTCGATCATGGCATCAACCCATGCGGGTTCCTCCACAGCTTTCTCAAAAGAGGATGGCTTTGTCACAACACATTGACTCACAAGAGCCATGTATCCAGTGTACCGATCCGGTGACTGTCTCTGTCTGCGCTGTGCTGTAGGTGGTCCTACAACCTTCTCTGCATCCCGAGCCAGTCGCTCAGCTTCTGTAGTGCGCATGCGCCCTATGATGGTTGGCGCTGCCTGGGTGGTTTCTTCCACCTCCTGAACCTCCTCTTGTGGCTGATCCACATCCGGAAGCTCCTCCTTAGGAACTAACAGCTCTTCATCTGCATGCAAGTGTAGCTCCCTCTCAAGCGAACACTGCATGGCTTTCTCCTCCTGAAATTTTATATCCCGTCGCACAACAGTCTTTCGACTGTCTGACAAATACACCCAATAGTTGTGAGGTGTATCAGTGTACCCCACAAATATTCCAACCTCAGCAGTTGGATCCAGCTTCCTTCTCGCATCCTTCGTCACATGCATGTAGAAAGGAGAACCAAAAATCCGCAAATGGGAAATATCAGGCCTCTTGCCAGAATAAGCCTCCTCCGGTGTACTCATGCCAAGAACCTTGTGAGGACAACGGTTCTGCACATACACTGCTGTATTGCATGCCTCATCCCACAAGTGAAGGGGTAGGCCCTGATCATGCAACATCGCCCGTGCAGCACCCACGATCGTTCTGTTCTTCCGCTCAGCCACCCCGTTCTGCTGTGGGTTATGGGGTACGATGAGCTCTCTCCGAATCCCTTCTGCGCTGCAGAAATCCTTGAATTCAGCCGAGATGAATTCACCACCGTTATCACTCCTTAGAGCAATCACCTTCTTCCCCGACTCCTTCTCGACCAGTGCTTTAAACTCACATAACTTCGCGAATGTATCGCTCTTCTTCGGCATGAAGAAGATCCAGCACTTTCGAGAGAAATCATCAACAAAGATCACATAATACTTGTGCTTTGCTGTCGAAGCAACTGAGAAAGGACCACACACGTCTGTGTGAACTCTCTCAAGGATCGTCATGGCGCGACTATCCTTCTCGTGAAAGGTGGCTTTCACATACTTCCCTAAAGTACACCCCTTGCACTGATCTGATTGTGCAAGGGTGCCCTTAGGAAGCCCAGTAGAAATCTGCTGCAGAATCTTCAAATATCCATGGTGAAGGTGGCCCAATCTCCTGTGCCACAGTTCGCCCTCATCATCCCGGCTCACCACTTCTCCCGCCTTGCATGCCATAGCTGCGCAGCCATCTACCTGCAACTGATAAAGGTTCTTGGTTCGAACCCCTATCTTCCGGGTCTCTCCAGTAGTCTTACTACACAGGAAGGCTTTTCCTTCGCTAAAGACCACATCATACCCCTTATCCTCCAACATCGCCATAGAGATCAAGTTCTTCTTCAATCCAGGTACATGCATGACATCCTTCAGTACAAAGGGTTTACCAGACTCCCTCTGAAAGGATATGGTACCAATACCAGTCGCACTGTATCTACCATCATCGCCCATCTCGATGTGCACACCCAGATCTTTGTCCTCCAGATCTGAGAACAAATCCCAATCTCCCGTCATATGAAATGACGCACCGCTGTCCAAGAACCACACCGATCCCATCACACTTGAAACCAAGCATGCAATCAGTGAAAAGTCAAGCTCGAACCGTGAAGCCAAAGCTTCTCCATCTGCAGATCTTCCCGCTTGCTTGTTCTTCTTCTTCTTTGGACAATTGGTAGCATAATGTCCGTGATCATGGCAGTGAAAACATTTCACTTTCGCCATATCCTGCTTCTTGCCCTTAGCTCCAGAATGAGAGGTTTTCTTACCCTTTCCTTTCTTAGCTTTGGACACCAAAGCGCAGTTTTCTTCATCAGCTCCCTTTGATGAAGATCCATCTCGAGTAGTCCTCCTTATCTCCTCCTGCATGAGATCCGCCCAAAGGCGCTCCCATCCCGGCAGCTTCTCCCGACCATTGACATTATCTTGATATGAGTGCCAACCAACCATGCGATCAGTGAAAAGTCAAGCTCGAACTGTGAAGCCAAAGCTTCTCCATCTGTAGATCTTCCCGCTTGCTTATTCTTCTTCTTCTTTGGACAATTGGTAGCATAATGTCCGTGATCATGGCAGTGAAAACACTTCACTTTCGCCATATCCTGCTTCTTGCCCTTTGCACCAGAATGAGAGGTTTTCTTACCCTTCCCCTTCTTTGCTTTGGCAACCAAAGCGCAGTTTTCTTCATCAGCTCCCTTTGATGAATATCCATCCCGAGTAGTCCTCCTTATCTCCTCTTGCATGAGATCCGCCCAAAGGCGCTCCCATCCCGGCAGCTTCTCCCGACCATTGACACTATCTTGATATGAGTGCCAAGCCTTCGGAAGACCAAGGAGAGCCAGGTCGACCATGTCCTCGTCTTCGACAGTCACCCCCACACTTCTCAACTCATCTCTGCATTGAGTGAACTTCGTGAGGTATTTGGCGATACTGTCGCCTTTCTCCATCTTGATGTTCCTGAGCTTATCATTGAGCGGCAGCTTCCTTTGGTCGCTCTTACTCTGGAATAGATCCGTCAAAGCTTTCCACATTAAATATGGAGAAGCCTTTCCATGCAGGCTGGATACAATATGATCCTTGACGCCCTCCAATAGGATCCTTCGACACTTCGCCATCTTCTTTTGCCATGCTTTGACTTCAACAGGATCAGTGGGATTTTGGACATCCGTATCTACAAACTCCTTCAGACCATTATCTTCTAATACTGCCTCCATGTGATCCTTCCATGCAACCTAATTCGAACTGCCTTCAAGAGCATATTCGAGTCACAAACCGTTGAAAGACATTTTCAACACTGGCACCAAGAAAACAAAACTGCTGCAAAATTTCGAATTCCACCTCAAAGCTCAACCGCTCTAGATCTGTGAGAACAAATTATTTCTAGCACAGAGATTGACTGCAAGGGGCATTTACCAGACCTTTCACTTTCCGAAGAAATATGAATCCGGAGGCTACTTGGCCCGCATGCAGACTCTGTCTACCGAAATAAGTTTGTAATCACTGTGATGATCAATCTTTGCTTCAATAGCTCCGATAACATGTAGAAATTTGCTGAATAATGATTAATTATCCACCGAGACTATCCTGATCACATACAATTCAAATTTATATGCAACACATAATCTCTTCCACTCAGATCATCACACATGCGGAATTAAAATCAAGCGATAACACATCAAATCATCATACACATTAACACAGTATGTATGGGGAAAGCTTATAGCTGAAAACCCCGCAGCTATTGTGTATATTATAATGGAGAAATCAAGTAACTAACTTAGTACAATACTCCTCACAAGTACTCAGTACTTTCTCATACAGTTACTCACAATCTAGCTCAGTTTTGAACAGGTTACTGGTTCAAAACTCACCGCCAATTGCCTTGCCTCTATTGCGCAATCCAGGCCTGTCTATATAGAGATCCAAGGTTCGAATCTCCTTGGCTTGACAGCGCAATCATCATGGGAAATTCCTCCAAGTGTGGTGCAAATCTCATGCACAACTGATGTCGCCACTAATAGCTAACTCCACCCTTTCATCTACCTCTTTCACCGGTCTCCACTGAACTGATCATGCACTGTAGTGAACTGATGTGTTCTTGAGTTGAATAATGAGTTACTAATTAATGAATTAAATAATATTTAATTCACTCCACTCATAACTAGTTGATTAGCTAGTTAAAATAATCTCAACCAGTTCAACTAAATTAAACCGAACACAACTCCACTAGCTGTCTCATTAACTCTACCAAACTTCTGCCACTGAAGTCCTAACTGAAGTCAACCATGCATGTGCTCACCAAACCCTAGGAATAGCGTAATTCCTCTGTCAGATGCATGAGCCACTTCCAAGGCTCGAACTGAAGTGCTCCAAGAGAGTAAACTGAAGTTTATAGTCCAAATATTATTAAGTGTAAATAATATTTGACTTCCCTATTTTAAGGAGAGGCAGTCTAAAAATAGACTTCGACCTATAGGTCCAAAAAATAGAGTCCCATCTATTTTTACCAACATGACCAATACTCCAAGAATAACATACTGCAACCCCCGGACCATGCTCCATATGTCTAAAAATAGACATAGTCTAAAAATAGACTTTGCGCCAGAATTTGCCTGCGGGCCCACTTAGTGAAGGTGACTTCATTTCACTAAGCTTCATCATCTTGCTGCATTTTCAACACTTAACGATGTACTTACTTTTTCTTTTCCTAACGCACTTAAGCCCTTCAAAGCCTTATTTCGTTGTTTTTTTTTTCATGGCTACCTTGCACTTTTTATGCAAAACTCATGAAAAACCATTCAAAACCACCGAAAACTCAACCTTTGCCTTTGCCCCTCGAGTCTCCCGCCACTATACATCGCAATCGTGCTTCACAACTCTTACCTTTTTCCTTGAAGACTTACTTCTCTCCTTCACCGATTGCCTTCGTTATTCCTTCGTTATATCGGTCACCATCACTAGACTCGTTTTAACGTAAAAATGCTTGAAAACCGTCGAAAACGCAACCTCCACCTTCCTCCTCAAAATTCTTGCTACCGTACATCACACTTCGTAAATCAAAATTTTTCCCTTTTTCCATTAACTCTTACCGCTTGTCCTTGCCGATTGCGATATTGCGATCGTGCTCCGCTGCCAGTCCCACCGCCACGTCGCCCATAGCAAATCACACTTTACAAAAATTACCTCATCTTACTTTGCATCATTTATATTGTTCCATTCGCACTCACCACGCTGACTAACGATTGTGATATTGCGAAATCGCAAATCGCACCGTTTTCCTTTTTCGCATAACACTTATTTCTTTTTCCACCAATGCGATAACTCCACCACGTCACTTGTCATATTTGCACTTCGCATAACTTACCACATCGCAAATCACATTTCTTATTTCTTTCCTTAACGCTTACCGCCCCTATTTTGTGAAGTTGCAATTGTGATATCACATATCGCAACTTTTTCCTCCATCGCATATTTCCATTCATTTCTGCTCAAATGCCATTTCTGCCATATTATAAGGTTTCATAAGGTTTTAACCACCGCTTTCCATTTCTAAGCCTTGTTTCATGCGCTAAGCTCTCACTTCGCCACTTTAGCCCTTTCCTTCCCTCCAAGCTGCAAATCAACCCCTTTTCAAGTAGAATTAATTCATGGATAGTTTAGTTGCATGGATAGAAGCATGTTAGATAGACTATAGGATAAGTAGAGTGAATTTAGCTAATTTTCCAAGTTAAGTGTGGTTTGGAATTAGTTTCCTTTCTGCCATTTATTTTCAACAAGTTAAATTAGTTCCCTTCCTATCGTTTCGTTTCTGCAAATTAAATTAGTTTCATTCTTGTCATTTCTTTTCAGCAATTTAGTTTAGTTTCTTTTATGTCATTTCCTTTGAGTAATTTACTTTCCAGTTCTTATCATAGTTTAAGAAATAACACCCTTTTGTAAAGAAAAATATGATGACATGAACAGAGTGCATCTGCTATGTTTATATCACTATTGCCTCCAAGTTTGTACGAACCCCAGGTTGATAAAGTAAAATTTTACGAAATTTTACCAAGAGGAAATGTTATAGAGAAATTGTTATAGAGAAAATGCCAAGATTACCTTTTTAAAGTAGAAAAACCCTACGTTTGTATACTCTTATAACAAATATTATGAACCTTGTGCCATAAAAATAATGAGAAACCTATAATTACATTCTGGTTCAAAGGGGAAACTCATTTTACAATTAATACAATGTATAAAAGATAATATTTGATGACCCTAAGACTAGGCCTCTTGGACATTGGATAACAAGTGATCCCCATGTGTTTTGTTACATGTGCTTAACTATTTCTCGTGGATCCATTAACTTTGGTGATGAATTCATTTACTAACACCTATGGATTTTGGTGTAATGGAAATTGTGATTCCAACAAGTGGTATCAGAGCCAAAGGTCTCGAGTTCGAATCGCACCCATCTCGCACTAGGGGTGGGAGATTGTTGGAAATTGGATAAACTAGTGCTCCCCATGTGTTTAGTGACATGTACTTAACCACCTCTTGTGGAAATGTTAACTCTTACTAACATCCGTGGGTTTTTTTATAATGGAAATCATGATTCAGACAAGGAGCATAAGTATAATGAAATAAAAAATAAGCTAATAATGAATTCTTATTAGGGAATTAATATAGGTACAAAGGGCCATAACATCTACTTTTAATAAAAATAATTTTAGCATGTTTTACAACAATTCTAATTAACATCTATTTCAATTAATTTTATTTTTTTCAAAGTAAATAATTTCGCCTCCCTCTAAGCTCAAGGGCGAGAGTGAGGTTCTTGGTACCATGCAGAGTTCACAAGACTTGACACCATTAAAACAATATTCATTAAGACATTATATCTCCTCATGTCACTTTTGGGGATTTGAACCTGGGTGAAAAAGATAACAAAAATTCTACTCAAACATGAGATAACCCCAATTGATAGCTAGTTCAATTCATTTACATGCACTAAATTTTCATTTTTTTAATATTTCAAGTATGCATTCATATATCAATAAATCAAGCCTACTCAAGCTTAATGTATATTTACAATTCAACCTTATCCAAGAGAAATGTATAATAGTAAAATAAGCTTTGGATATATATATATATATATATGAGAAAAAAGTAACAAAATGCACCTTCTTTGACATCTTTTTACAATGTGTTTTTGGTGTTTTTCCACTTAAATCTAGTAAAATTCAGTTTTACATTTGATTGAATGGTGAAATCCAATTGTCCATGTTCTTTAAATGGTGAAATACAATTGTCTAGGTTCTTTAAACTCTAGTAGCAGCAAACTTGTTTCCAACTTATCTTCAAAGAGAAAATTACTGCAAAAAATTAAAATGAAAAATAAAAATCACTTTCAACCTTTAAATTTGAAAAAGAAAAATAAGAAGGAATTGTGGTAACAAGTTTTTTACAGCCCTATTCCATTTTCTTTAACCCAGAACATCATGCAATAATAATTTAATCCAATAATAATTTAACCCAGAAAAACATGGAGTAATAATTTAGCACTATAGCCTTAGCCTATTTACTGTAATAAGAAAACATAAAAGTGTAATAACTTAGAAAAGTCCATTTACTTTAACCCAGAACACCATGCAGTAATAATTTTACCCAGAAAAACATGGAGTAATAATTTAGCACTATAGCCTTGGCCTATTTACTTTAATAAGAAAACATGAAAGTGTAATCATTTAGCACCGTAGCCTAGCCAATTTATTAACCAGAAAAACATGTACTTTAACGAGAAAAACCTTGAAGTTGTAATAATTTGGCCTGTAATTAATAAATTTCTAATTTTCTATTTTATTAGGAAAATTTAATATTTTTTTAGCATAAAAGCAGGGTTTACAACTCCAGAAATAACTGCATGCATACTCATGCTTTGACATGATGATCTAAATTCAGCAATGAAGATTGATCTTCGAACCCAAAAAATTGCAAAATTGAAGTTTACATCTAATGTAATATGGATATTTTATGGATGAATAACACCAATAAAAATATATTTCTTTATCTCTACACAGAATTGACAGAATGGAAGAAAGGGTAATAGTAATAATCTAGAGCGGTTCAGAATTTTTAACAAAGAATTGTACCGTACTGTTCAATGTGTAGGAAAAGTGCAGTTGCGCTGATTATAAGCATTATGGATTCCAAAAAACTCTAATGAATCCAGGATGTCACAAAACTCTAATGAAGCATTATGGGTTTCACAAAACTCTAATAAATCCTGACCCTTAGCTAGATGTCACAAAACTTTAATGAATTTTGATCTCTCCGAGGATATTATATAGGGTATTATTCTGAAGCTGTAGGAAAAACGTGGCCGCTTAGGATTACAACACCAAAGAACAAAAGAAAAGAAGCACATGTACCACGGCTTAGAGATAATGACTAAGCACTTAGAAATAATGATGGGAGAATGTTATATAGGGAATTATTATGAAGCGGCGGGAAAAACATGGCCACGTAGGAGTACAACACCAAAAAAACAAAAGGAAAAGAAATACGTGTACCAAGACTTAGAGATAATGACTAAGCACTCAGAAATAATGACAGGTGTGTTGGAGAGACAGAGGATTCAATCACACAATAAACACGAATATTTCACACGAAACACGAACAATGAGCTGCTGCTCTTCTATTAATCATAAACTCTGAATCATAAAACTCTCTTACTCTCTTAAAAACAATGAACCCATGACGGGTATTTAACCTAATTGACATGCAAATACTCTCACACAAAACTGGACTTAATCAACTCGCTAACTCGCTCACCAAATATAACTGAAACTGAACTCAACTAACTAACTCCACTTAACTGCATGAGGAAGTAATTATATATTTTAGCACTCCCCCTTAATTACGACCTCTAAACTAAAACATAACTTATGACAACTCAAACATGCCTGCTGGTCTATGTCTCAGCTAGGCTTACAACTCCCAAGTTTCTTTTGTGAAACTGAAACAAATCTACTGCTAATGGCTTTGTAAAGATATCAGCCATTTGATCACTCGTTCTACAAGGCTTCAAGTGAACTTCTCCATTGCTGACAAGTTCTCGAATAAAATGATATCTCGTATCAATATGCTTGCTCTTTTGATGAAACACACTATTCTTAGATAGTGCAATTGCTGATGTGTTGTCACAGTATATCGTTGTTGATCCTTGCTGTTTCTGCTGAAGTCCATCCAATACTCTTCTTAACCATACTGCTTGACATGCTGCTGAAGTTGCTGCTACATATTCTGCTTCTGCTGATGATAGTGTAACAATAGGCTGCTTCTTAGATGCCCATGCTATCACACCTGAACCGAGATGGAAAACATAACCTGATGTGCTCTTTCGATCATCCAAACTTCCTGCAAAATCACTATCTGTATATCCAATCAACTCTTTCTTTTCTGTACTTGCATACATTATGCCATAATCTCTGGTTCCTGCTATGTATCTCGGAATTCTTTTTCCAACACTCCAATGTGTGTCTTTTGGAGTCTCCATGAATCTGGAAATCAGACTCACTCCCTGCATAATATCTGGTCTTGTAGCTGTGAGATACATGAGGCTGCCAACCAATATTTTGAATAGAGTTGGATTGACATCTGTCCCTTCATCATCCTTACTCAACTTTGTACCTGTTGCAACTGGTGTAGGTACAGGTTTGGAATTATCCATCCTGAATCTTTTCAGCAAATCTGTTGCATACTTATTTTGACAAATAAAAATGCCTTTTCCAGATTGCTCAACTTCAATGCCAAGAAAATATTTCATGAGACCTAGATCTGTCATCTCAAATTCTTTCATCATGGCTGCTTTAAATTCATCTATTTCAAGATCACCTATAAAAATCATATCATCAACATATAAGCAAACTATCAAAATCTGTCCATGCTCATTTACCTTTGTGTATAAGGTAGGCTCAATGTTGCTTCTGCAAAATCCATTCTTGATCATATAACTGTCAATTCTGCTATACCATGCTCTAGGTGCTTGCTTCAGTCCATAGAGCGCTTTCTTCAATCTGTAAACTTTATCTTCTTGTCCTTCAACTTCATAACCTGGAGGCTACTGCACATAAATTTCTTCTTCTAAAATTCCATTCAAGAAGGCTGATTTGACATCCATCTGATACACTTTCCACTTGTTCTGAGCTGCTGTCGCTAGAACTGCTCTTACAGTATCCAATCTGGTGACTGGAGAAAAAGTTTCTCCAAAGTCTATTCCCGGTTGCTGCGAGAATCCTTTGGCTACAAGTCTTGCTTTGAATCTGTCAATCTCACCTTTCTCGTTCACTTTGGTCTTGTATACCCACTTCACACCAATGAGATTTTTATCTTTTGGTAAATCAACCAAATCCCATGTATCATTCTTTTCAATGGAATTCATCTCTTCATCCATGGCTTGCACCCAATTGTCATCTCTGATTGCTTCTTCAAACGAAGAAGGTTGGAATGCCAACAATGCAAAATTTGAACTAACATCCAAATCATCATAAATATCCTGCAAACTTCTCATCTTTTTCTTACCTGATTCGCTGCTTGGAGAATTTTGATCTGTGGATTTGCTTGAAGATCCCTGTTTATCTGAAAATCTTGGAGTCCTTGCTGGTGTGACTCTGTTTGGTGTCTGCTCTTTTGGTTCTTGCTGCTCCTCTTCTTCTACAAGATCATCCTCCATCAATGGTGTTTGAGCATCGGTTAGTGTGTCTACAGTCCCATTCCATGACTCTTCTTCTTTGAACACAACATCTCTGCTAATGATTGTCTTCTTTGTGACAGGGTTATACAGTTTGTAAGCTTTTGACTGCTCACTATAACCAGTAAATATACATTTTTCACTTTGATCATCTAATTTGCCTCTTATCTGCTTAGGCACATGTGCGTAGGCTACACATCCAAAAACTCTGAAATGAGATACTGCAAGACATACCTGACCATGCTGCTTCTGAAACTCTGTTCATCACGCTCTTTGTAGGAGATCTGTTTATCACATAAACAGCACATGCAACTGCTTCTGCCCAATACTCATTAGACAAGTGTCTTCCTTTCAACCTGCTCCTTGTCATGTTCATGATTGTTCGATTCTTCCTCTCTGCTACACCATTCTGCTGTGGTGTGTATCTGGTCGTAAACTGTCTTCTGATTCCATGTTGTTTGCAGTACTCATGGAATGCCTTTGAATCATATTCGCCACCACGATCAGATCTCAATACCTTGATCTGTCGATCACTTTGGTTCTCCACCAAAGCTTTGAACTCTTTGAATTTCGCAAAGGTTTCAGACTTCTGCTTCAAAAAGTAAACCCAAGTCTTCCTACTGTAATCATCAATAAAGGTGAGGAAGTAACAACTTCCACCAATCGACTGTGTCCTCATAGGTCCACACAAGTCAGTATGCACCAATTCAAGTGGTTTCTTTGCTCTGTAAGAAACTCCTTTCGGAAAACTTTCACGGTGTTGCTTGCCTAAGATACAACACTCACATGTGCTAGCAGGTTCTTTGATGGGAGGTAGACCTCTCACCATCTGTTTCTGCTGCAATAATTTTAAACCGGAAAAATGCAAGTGTCCAAACCGAAAATGCCATAACCAGTATGCATCAGAACATGCAGTTGTAAAAGAACTAACCTGATCATTGTAGTTCATAATGAGAGGAAAGAGTCTGTTCCTCGTCATCTCCACCTTTGCAATCAGCTGCTTGCTTGGGGATTTGTCGTAAATAACACATTGTTGTCCCTGAAAGGTAACTTTGTATCCTTTCTGCATCAATTGACCAACACTAATCAGATTGTGTTTGAGTCCAGGGACATAGTATACCTCTGATATGGTCTTTGGCTCCCCTTGCTTGGTCACAATGTTGACCACTCCTTTGCCATCTACAGCCACAGTCTTGTCAGTACGCAACTTGACTTCTGTCTGCACTGTGACATCCAAATTAGCAACCAAATCCTTGTTGCCTGTCATGTGGTTACTGCAACCACTGTCTAATAGCCAGACCTTATCAGACGGTGCATGCATGGTGTTGCATGCTAGAAACATAGAGTCAGTATTTTCTGTACTGACATTAGCTCTCTGATTGCCTTGATCTGCAATCTTCTTCCTACAATCACGAGCATAATGACCAAATCTAGTACAGTAATAGCACTTTACCTTAGATTTGTCAGACCTTTGATTGTTATGAAAGCTTCTGCTGCTGCTGCTTCCACTTTGATGCTCATGATCAGCTCGGCCATCTCTGTGACCGCCATAGTTGTTGCCTCGTCCTCTGCCTCTCGATCGACTTCTTCCTCGACCTCTTGAAATATAGACTTGACTTTGGAAGGTTGTTTCCAAAGTGGAATCCTTATTTCTGTCTATCCTTGCCTCATGTGATAGAAGAGATCCCATCAACTCATCAATTGTGAGTTTTTCCAAGTCCTTTGCTTCTTCTATGGCTGCTACCACCACATCAAATTTGGTAGACAGTGATCGAAGAACCTTCTCAATCACTGCTCGATCTTGAACATCTTCGCCATATATTTTTAACTGATTGACGATAGACATGAGTCTATTCATGAAGGAATCAATGTCCTCGGACTCCTTCATCTGCAGACTTTCAAAGTCTCTCCTGGTGTTCTGCAGTTTAACAATGTTAACTTTCGCCATACCTTGATAGCTGGTCGCCAAGGTGTCCCATGCCTCCTTTGCTGATGAGGTTATCATGATCTTCTGGAACACGGCGCGATCAACTCCCTGCTGGATTAGAAGCAATGCTTGCGCATTCTTTCGCTTATCTTTCTTCCACTGGTCCCTCTCTGCATTACTGAGGGCTCGTTCTTCTGCCTCATCTTGAGGTTCTGCAAACCCATACTTAACATGATCCCAGACATCATGCGCTTTTAGCATGGTCTCCATCTTAATGGCCCACATATCGTAATCTTTCCCATTGAAAGATGGTATTTGTGGCTGAAAATTTGATGTGGCCATCTTGCCCAAAAAAAAGAAATTGTCTCTGACAAAAAAAAACCCTAAATTTCTCTCT
>JAXQQM020072922.1:0-99466 GCA_034641835.2 Pinus albicaulis | reverse complement strand
TATTCGCTAGTATGAAATGGATTTTATTCAATTTATTGTTCGCTAGTTTCTAGGGCTTTTGATTTTATTCAATTTATTTTTTGCTATTATTCAAGTACCAAACTTCAAATCTAGTTTTTATACGAGTTTAGCTATTGTCATTAATCACCTCTACATTCTTGATGTTGGGTATACTGCTGAATTCTTTCTGGGTAAACTTTACTTTAATTATGATCAAGGGTAAGTTTTCTCTATCCTTTAATTAACAATAATATTCATATTAATCATGCAGTAATATTTTGTAAGGGTCAAATCTTAGTTGTGCTGATATGAATATGCTAATAGCTAGTCCATTAGCTGTTTTCAATTTCTTTTATATGCATTCACTTTTTCAGAGCTACATGGTATTTATAATGATGCTTATTTGTGTTTTATATACTCTTTGTAAGCTTTTCCGATGACAATATTAGGGAAACATCATATGAGGTTCTTGCATCTGTAGGAGGAGCAGTGTGAGTTCTGATGTTGTGTCTATTGTAAATATTGATATCTGGTTGAAGGTCAATCAATAGTGGAGAAAAATATACACAGTATTGTGTTTTTTCCCTATCAAAGGAAAGTTGTTTGATTTTTTTTATCATTTGGCCTAATCTGCACAACTGATGGCAGGGGCCTTATATCACCAGCAAAGGATAGAAGGCATGAGAACAAACTAAACCTGTCAAGGAAGTTTCGTCATGGGGTCCAAGATAATTACCAAAGTAAACCTTCCAGAACACCTGGACTTGCTGGTTGTTGGAGACAATGCGAATACAAATGGAGGCAAGCTACTATTTCTTTCTTTCTCCCACTTACTTTCATGTCCCTTTGGTTTGAATAGTGAAGTTTTTCTATGTCCAAAAAAAAATTCTTCGAAAATGGTATGATTTACTGATGGCACACAAGGAAGATTTGGGGAAGCTTATGAGAATAGAAAATGGAAAGCCTATAAAAGAAGGATTGGGAGATCCTGTAGGTGTTGTTGGTTCTATTACTCCATGGAACTTCCCACTTGCCATGATCACATGCAAGGTATGTTGAAGAAATTGTGAAAATATTCAATTGTCTAAAAATATTATATGAATGAAGACATACAATGGAAATTTGGTTTAATCAGACCATTTCTGATTTCTGCTATAATACTAAATCTTGAAGAAATTGTGAAAGTATTTAATTCTCTAAAGAAATTATATCAATGAAGACATACATTGGAATTTTAGTTCAATTGGGAGCATGTTGATAGAACATCAAATGAAATTTATGCCTGTTAGGAGTCACTAACAGAGAATTACTGATTACCTTCTTCATGAGCTCAATGTTGTAGAGTGCATTGTCATGCCAGGTGTTCACAAACAGACTACATTGGTTTCACATTTTTTGGAAAGCTAACTTTTGTATCATAGTGAGGAGAATTCTATGTTGTATGTCATAATGTACGTTATTGTTGTATTATAGGAGAGTGTTGTGTTTTTTTTAGTCAAACCATTATTTTTAGAACTTAGTGCCAAGATGAGTTTTTTTATTTCTTTTGTTGGCTTGACTCATGGGGATTTTGAACTTTGAATCTCACTGTTTACATTATAATTAATATCATGGCGATCACCAATTGAGCTGCCCCCAATGAGCAGTGCCAAGGTGAGTTATTAGGTATGTAACTCAATTTTTTTAAGTATGTCTTATATTTACATAAAAATATTTAAAAAAAAAAATCAAGGAGTGGATGGGTATATAAAACGGTGGATGTATTTTCTTCCATAAGATTGTTAACGCAAAAATAAAGTCTGAATAGGCAATTGCATCTAAAGCTTGTGCATATTTTATCAATAAAGCACCCTTGGACAACAATTTGAGAGGTACATATAACACCACATGGTACTGAAAGTAGATAAAGAACTTGCCTTGTCTTAAAAATCAAACCTACACTTAATCTTCTGAAGGGTAAATACTAAATAAAGAAGAGAATCTCAAGCACTGCCAGATCCCAATGAAGGAGGATCAAACTGGATAGCTACAATCACCAAATAAGGTGGCATACCAATGAATCCACCGCTAAAGAAGTAAATATTGGTCCTGAATGTACTTCCAACAACTCCTAGTGAACTGGCAGTTCCAAAAGATATGCTTTACTGTTTTGGGCTGGTGGAAAATATGGAAAATACCATCATTAAGTCTGCTCTTGACCATCATTGGTAGCCATACAAATACCCACAACTTATATTAAAGTCGTATGGACCATATATTGTCTAATATACACACTCACCTATCTTTTGGATGGACTGAAACCCATCTTGCATTGACAATAAGGGTTGATGGAGGCCATTGATGCAACAAATCATATATCTTCCATAAACTGTATTGCTGCAGAGACCAATTGAAAATAATCAAACCTACACCTAATCTTCCAAAGGGTAAATACTAAATAGAGAAGAGAATCTCAAGCACTACCAAATCCCAATGAGGATAAAACTGAACAGCTACAATCACCAAATAAGGCAGCATGCCAATGAATCCACCCCTAAAGGAGAAGTAAAGATTGGTCCTGAATGTGCTTCCAACAAAGGCATATTTCAAACCATACTATATTGTACCCTTAAAATATCAAAGAACATATTTTGCAACTATCCTATGAATATGCCTTAGCGCAACTATGAACTAGATCAAGGTGTTCACTATGAAAAATACATCAAGTTTGATGTTACATCAAGTATCTAATCAATTGTCTATACATCAAAGGATCTACCATATCTGAGCCCAAGTCAGCATGCAACCTAGAATTGGCATCATTGGGGTGACCATATATTTACAAACAATCATTTGGAATATTTTCAAGGTCTCAATCATGTACTTTCCATGCCAAAGAAAAACCTGACTTGTACTTGATCACACCTTTGGACCCAAGAAACAATACATCAAACAAATGACTTTCATATTTAAATACTCATTCCTACTGGGTATGTGTTATATTCAGACACTATTTTGGGATGGTGGAAAATATGGAAAACACCATCATTAAGTTTTCTCTTGACTAATTTGGCCTTAGAGGGAATCCTCTAATAAGTGCAAGCCATGCAAAGACCCACAGCTTATATGAAATCCATATGGACCATATATTGTCTAATATACACACTCACTATATTTTGGATGGACTGAAACCCATCTTGAATTGATAATAAGGGCTGATGGATACCATTGATGCAACAAATGATATATCTGCCATAAATTATATTGTTGAAGAGATCAACTGAAACTAATCAAACCTGCACCTAATATTCCAAAGGGTAAATAATAAATAGAGCAGAGAATCTCAAGCACTGCCAAATCCCAATGAGGATCAAACTGAATAGCTACAATCACCAAATAATATAGCATGCCAATGAATCCACCCTTGAAGGAGAAGTAAATATTGGTCCTGAATTTGCTTCCAACAAAGTCATATTTCAAACCATATTGTATTGTACCCTTAAAATATCAAAGAACATGTTTTGCAACTATCCTATGAATATGCCTCAGCTCAACTATGAATTAGATCAAGGTGTTCACTATGAAAAATACATCAAGTTTGATGTTAGATCAAGTATCTAATCGAATGCCTATATTGAACATGAGGTAAATCCATATTGAACATTATTTTGGATTAGCAGTTTAATTGACCCAACTAGTTAGTGCCAACTGAAACAGTGACGTATAATAGATCCATTTGTCATGTATTGCCCAAAGTGGCTCCTAGAAGAAAGCATGCCCCATGTCTCAAGCACCTCAACTACCACCACATCCATGCATATGATTCTATCAAGGAATGAAACTAGTCAAACTCCCAAATCCCGAATCAATCCCCACACCTCAGCCATCTTATTATCCATTGCATAAAAATTTTGATATGGCCTTTTGATTCTTAATCCCAATTATCTCAGCACACCATATTCCATGATGTTGTTTGAGGTACATCAGTCCAACATACAATAAGCAAACACCAAATCACCAGTAAGCAATGACACGTAGAAAGGCATATCTTTAAAGTTATCTCCAACATAAATTTGTGGGTAATCCTCTATCATATCAACTGTGTCACTAGCCTCTACTGCTTGTAAAGTATCAGTAATGTTCATACAATAGGTCCATCTGATAACACAACTAGTGATTTCATAATAATGCATCTCTACCCAAAAATCTTAAATAAGTCAACTAGAGGAACAAGGATCCTCACCTTCAATAACTATTATGCAACATTAGAACTTACTAGTGGACCAAGAGGTAAAGTGGATGCAACAACCTATGGAATGGTCTCAGGAGCTAAATGTTTATTCTGTACTCTATTTTTAAAGTTTTTGACTTACTGTCCTTTCCTCGGTACATCTGTCTTAGGCTGGAAAAGCAACTAATTCGTTAATTGGAAAGATGTCTTGATCAAGAATGGTAAAAAAAATGAATTTCTGGTTTTAATCATACATTTTTAGTTTTATCATGCACTCTTCATATAAAATATCACTACATATTGCTACGATTGGGTTAAATCTATACTTGATGGTTCTTAATCCCAATTGTCTCAACACACCAGATGCCATGATGTTGTTGGAGGTACATCAGTCCAACATACAATAAGAAAACACCAAATCACCAGTAAGCAATGACACGTAGAAATACATATCTTTAAAGTTATCTCCAACATAAATTTGTGGGTAATCCTCTATCATATCAACTGTGTCAGTAGCCTCTACTTCTTGTAAAGTATCAATAATGTTCATAACAATAGGTCCATTTGATAGCACACCTAGTTATTGCATAATAGTGCATCTCTACCCAAAAATCTTAAACAATTCAACTAGAGGAACAAGGATCCTCACCTTCAATAATTATTGTGCAACATCAGAACTTACTAGTGGATCAAGAGGTAAAGTGGGTGCAACAACCTATGGAATGGTCTCAGGAGATAAATGATTAATCTGTACTCTGTTTTTAAAGATTTTGACTTACTGTCCTTTCCTAGGTACATCAGTCTTAGGCTCGAAAGCAACTGATTCGTTAATTGGAAAAATGTCTTGATCAAGAATGGTAAAAAAAAAAAGAATTTCTAGTTTTAATCATACATCTTTAGTTTTATCATGCACTCTTCATATAAAAGATCACTACATATTTCTATGGTTGGGTTAAATCTATACTTGATGATTCTTAATCCCAATTGTCTCAGCACACCATATGCCATGATGTTGTTGGAGGTACATCAGTCCAACATACAATAAGCAAACACCAAATCACCAGTAAGCAATGACACATAGAAAGGCATATCTTTAAATTTATCTCCAAAATAAATTTGTGGGTAATCCTCTATCATATCAACTGTGTCACTAGCCTCTACTGCTTGTAAATTATCAATAATGTTCATAACAATAGGTCCATCTGATAACATAGCTAGTGATTGCATAATAGTGCATCTCTACCGAAAAATATTAAACAAGTCAACTAGAGGAACAAGGATCCTCACCTTCAATAAGTATTGTGAAACATCAGAACTTACTAGTGGACCAACAGGTAAAGTGGGTGAAATAACCTATGGAATGGTCTTAGGAGCTAAATGCTTATTATGTACTCTGTTTTTAAATTTTTCGACTTACTGTCCTTTCCTAGGTACATCGGTCTTAGGCTAGGAAGCAACTGATTCGTTAATTGGAAAAATGTATTGATCAAGAATGGTAAAAAAAATGAATTTATGGTTTTAATCATATATTTTTAGTTTTATCATGCACTCTTCATATAAAATATCACTACATATTGCTATGATTAGGTTAAATATGTACTTGATGATTCTTAATCCCAATTGTCTCAGCACACCAGATGCCATGATGCTGTTGGAGGTACATCAGTCCAAAATACAATAAGAAAACACCAAAAAACTAGTAAGCAATGACACGTAGAAAGGAATATCTTTAAAGTTATCTCCAAAATAAATTTTTGGGTAATCCTTTATCATATAAATTGTGTCACTAGCATAAAATACTTGTAAAGTATCATTAATGTTCATAACAATAGGTCCATCTGATAGCAAAACTTGTGATTGCATAATAGTGCATCTATACCCAAAAATCTTGAACAAGTCAACTAGAGGAACAAGGATCCTCACCATCAATAATTATTGTGCAACATCAGAACTTACTAGTGGACCAAGAGGTAAAGTGGGTGCAATAACCTATGGAATGCTCTCAGTAGCTAAATTCTTATTATGTACTCTGTTTTTAAAGTTTTCGACTTACTGTCCTTTCCTAGGTACATCAGTCTTAGGCTGGGAAGCAACTGATTCATTAATTGGAAAAATGTCTTGATCAAGAATGGTAAAAAAAAATGAATTTCTGGTTTTAATCATACATTTTTAGTTTTATCATGCACTCTTCATATAAAAGATCACTGCATATTGCTATGATTGGGTTAAATCTATACTTGATGATTCTTAATCCCAATTGTCTCAGCACACCAAATGCCATGATGTCGTTGGAGGTACATCAATCCAACATAAAATAAGAAAACACCAAATCACCAGTAAGCAATGACACATAGAAAGGCATTTCTTTAAAGTTATCTCCAACATAAATTTGTGGGTAATCGTCTATCATATCAATTGTGTCACTAGCCTCTACTGCTTGTAAATTATCAGTAATGTTCATAACAATAGGTCCATCTGATAGCATAGCTAGTGATTGCATAATAGTGCATCTCTACCAAAAAATCTTAAACAAGTCAACTAGAGGAACAAGAATCTTCACCTTCAATAATTATTGTGCAACATCATAACTTACTAGTGGACCAAGAGGTAAAGTGGGTTCAACCACCTATGTAATGGTCTCACGAGCTAAATGCTTATTCGGTACTCTATTTTTAAAGTTCTCGACTTACTGTCCTTTCCTAGGTACATCAGTCTCAGGCTGCGAAGCAACTGATTCGTTAACTAGAAAAATTTCTTGATCAAGAATGGTAAAAAAAAATGAATTTCTGGTTTTAATCATACATTTTTAGTTTTATCATGCACTCTTCATATAAAAGATCACTGCATATTGCTATGATTGGGTTAAATCTATACTTGATGATTCTTAATCCCAATTGTCTCAGCACACCAAATGCCATGATGTCGTTGGAGGTACATCAATCCAACATAAAATAAGAAAACACCAAATCACCAGTAAGCAATGACACATAGAAAGGCATTTCTTTAAAGTTATCTCCAACATAAATTTGTGGGTAATCGTCTATCATATCAATTGTGTCACTAGCCTCTACTGCTTGTAAATTATCAGTAATGTTCATAACAATAGGTTCATCTGATAGCATAGCTAGTGATTGCATAATAGTGCATCTCTACCCAAAAATCTTAAACAAGTCAACTAGAGGAACAAGGATCCTTACCTTCAATAATTATTGTGCAACATCAAAACTTACTTGTGGACCAAGAGGTAAAGTGGGTGCAACAACCTATGGAATGGTCTCAGGAGCTAAATGCTTATTTTGTACTATGTTTTTAAAGTTTTCGACTTACTATCCTTTCCTAGGTACATCAGTCTTAGGCTGGGAAGCAACTATTTCATTAATTGGAAAAATGTCTTGATCAAGAATGGTAAAAAAAAATGAATTTCTGGTTTTAATCATACATTTTTAGTTTTATCATGCACTCTTCATATAAAAGATCACTACATATTGCTATGATTGGGTTAAATATGTACTTTATTATTCTTAATCCCCATTGTCTCAGCACACTAGATGCCATGATGTTTTTGGAGGTACATCAGTCCAACATACAATAAGCAAACACCAAATCACCAGTAAGCAATAACACATAGAAAGGCATATCTTTAAAGTTATCTCCAATATAAATTTGTGGGTAACCCTCTATCATATCAACTGTGTCACTAGCCTCTACTGCTTGTAAAGTATCAGTAATGTTCATAACAATAGGTCCATCTGATATCATAGCTATTGATTGCATAATAGTGCATCTCTACCCAAAAATATGAAACAAGTCAACTAGAGGAACAAGGATCCTCACCTTCAATAATTATTGTGCAACATCAGAACTTACTAGTGGACCAAGAGGTAAAGTGGGTGCAACAACCTATGGAATGGTATCAGGAGCTAAATGCTTATTCTGTACTTTGCTTTTAAAGTTTTCGACTTACTTTCCTTTCCTAGGTACATCAGTCTTAGGCTAGAAAGCAACTGATTCGTTAATTGGAAAAATGTCTTGATCAAGAATGGTAAAAAAAAATGAAATTTTGATTTTAATCATACATTTTTAGTTCTATCATGCACTCTTCATATAAAATATCACTACATATTGCTATGATTTGGTTAAATATGTACTTGATGACTAGTATCAAGTTCCTCCTCATCCCTTCCACAAAAGGCATTCTCAGTAAATTCAGGGAGAAACTCCCAATTTGTGTCGAGCATAATTTTGAGATATCAAAGAAATTTTACAAGAGTCCTCCCAATGTGTAAGATTGCATGGTCTACAACAAGTTGAAAGGGAATCATCAACAAAATTAGAGGTGGGAGGAGATGGATGTACCTCGACTTTCTTGGCCTTATCTTGTAGATTAAACCCTTCAAGTGGAGGTACATATGGTTTATATTTAGCTATTGTTAGTTCCTCTCTATCTTCATAAAGTTGATAGGTAACACCTGCAAATTCTCACTAAGCTGCTGTTCAGACTCATTGATAAAGGACATATGTTTAAACATTGATCAAGTTTAACAAACATGCAAATAAAGACGAAAAGTAGATACCTTATCCTTTTTATCTGATTTATATTTTTTCTATCGACATCAAGTGAAATTACCTTGATAGAAGAAACCCAATCATTCCATAAGGACAAGGAAATAGTGCATGCAGCAGTCCAGTTCGCAGTACAGTCCAGAAGAATGAAACAAATTAGCACTAAGATTCTAGGACACAAAATAACCAACACGAAAATCCTGTCGAGATACAAGTAATTTTCCAAAGGAGTAAGGAACCTAGTTCTTAAGGGATTACCAAACTAAGAAATTTGTCTTCTTTCGGATTGCCAAGAAGATTTCTTCTTTCAAAAATTACTTTTGTGAGAAAACTACTAATAATAAAAATAATTAGAGTTATTGGAGATTACAGCACACAAAGCCCTCTACAAGAAAACAACTACTTGCATTGCTTCTTTGAATTTTTAAGTGTGTTTTTCTCTGCAAATGCCATTTGATTCACGAGTGTCTGACTGCAGACCATGGAAACACTCAGAAGAATTTTTCATGAAAAATATGACAGTATGCCCATGGTTCAAAAAATGTGTTTGTTTGTGTGTGATATGTGTGAGAGAGCGACAAAGAACGAAAGTGAAGAACACAAAGAAATACACACCTTATGATATTCTTCAGTCAGGAAATCAAACAATGTAGGATGACTTAAAAATTGTGATAAATCAAGACACCAATGTTAGACTTATCAACACCCGTATCATGCCAATACCAAATTTTAGTCCATCCGCCTCAGTTGTCTGTAATGGTGCTCGTCTGCCTCTACTGTCTGCAATGGTGCTCGACTTTTTCTACTAGGATGCATAGCTTGAAACCTTCGACTCACCAGTGGATATCACCAGCAGCTACAGTATAGACAAGAGAGTTGGCTTGCGAAATCTCAAATTTGTCTGCCACCTGTCTAAACCCTAGTCTGTCTGCCTCTGCCATCTGCAGTGGTGTTCATCTGCCTCTGATGTCTGTAGTGCCTCTCCACCTTTGCTAAATCGAATGGAAATGGTTGGCCTCTGTTGAATCTCTGCTGAATCGAATCGAAAATGTCCTCTGCTGAGTCGAATGTGCTCCAATGGAAAAAATCGTTGGACACACTCTTTTTATTTTTCCATACCTGCAAAACAAGCCATTTGGCCAAATAAATAAATAATAAATACCCTAAAATATTTATATTCCATATGAAATAAAGAAAAACCTCTAACCCATAATCATATGTCCAATACAATGTTTTGGGTTTTTCTAAAAAAAATTACCCCAATATGAACGCATGTGAGATAATATTGCTTTGTCAGTGACGCCCCTATGGTTACCATCAAGGAAAACATAGTGCATCATATTGTCAACACTTTTCAGAGAGAACCAGATAGATTGTCAAAATGATGTCTTACATTTTAGGGTACTTCATAGATGAATATGTAGATGCCTCAATCCTAGGTTTTTTGTCGAGGACAGCCTCCAGCTTTTACATTTAACTTTGCTCAATACCTATGAGATGGAATCCATGAGAAATTAGTTAAATTACTAGAGGCAGGATTGTTCAAGTATTCATGAGTTTTGTTTCATTTGATCCTATATTTCCAATCTGAAATTTTTGCAGTTAGCATTAAAAAACCGAACATAGAGGGTAACCCCCAATTTGTAGTCTTCTGGACTTCTTTTCTCAGAAAGGATTCCACAAAATTTAGCTACAAGGACTTCATTGATTCGTTTATTCATCCAGTTTTCAACATGTTAAGTAGTAGCAATCAACCTAAGGTTAGTGAAGAAATAAAGAAAGTATTGCAGTTGTATGAACAAAGTAGAATAGGAGACTGGTATTTATACTAGAATCACACTGAAATTAGGGTGTATGGATGTCAGATCATTCCATACAAGATGTCCAAATACCTCCCAATGAGGTTATTTACATTAGAATATATCAGGCAGATCCTAAACTCAGACGAAGTGAATTTCCTGTCATCAAAGAAGAAAAATCAGTTTAAAATTAAGAATTCAGTTGGTCCTTTCATTTGAAATAATAGGAATGTTGGTCAACAAGAAAATAAGTGTTTGCAGTAATTCAAGTTCAGTGATAGTTTCAAATGGAAATATGATCCTTTGGAAGTTATCAGTAAACTAAGAGTCAAATTCAAATTGACTCCTCCTTCTCATGAGTCCAAACCAGAGATTGAAAAGTATTCCAACCAGTCTGAGTGGTTGGAAAATACTTTGCAAGAGGTGGAGAAACTAGTTGAGACTAGTTCAATCTTGAAAATACTAGCCCCAAAAGATAGGGACTCAAAGAGAATAAGAGAAGAAGTTTCATATTATGCTGAGACCACTACTAATATTAAATCCAAACTAATGTACAGGAAAAAGCCCAAGCTCAATCTAGTAAATGAAAAAGAAGATATTGTTGATACAATTGAGATTATTGATACAGATTTAATTTTCATGGATAATGCACCTCCTACTATTTTAGAGGAAACACATCAGCCATCTACCTCTAGTGCTCGGATAATTCAGAAGCAGCATAGTGTAGAGGTCTCTTCATCAAGCAAACCAGTAGAAAAAAGAAAATACATAATGGATAAGTATAAAGAAATCAAACTGAAGAATGAGGCATTGAAAGCTATGGCTTATGCCCGATATTGGAAACTGACTCCTAGTGACCAGAACAGGTTGCTTTCAACCTTTTATTATAAAAATAGGAAGATGTAGATGACCTTTTTATAGCCAACAGTGTAGGCTCCAATGTCATCAGCAGACTACAGGAAAACAACATTTGTAGTTATGGCTAAAGATGTCCATCCTATAGATCAAATTTATTTTCATAAACAAGTAGGAGAAATTATATATTCTACTATGACCAAAAAATCTATGAGTGTACAAAAACTACATAATTCTCTATAGAATATCAAAGCACAATTAAAACTAGAGAAGGCTTCCTCACAATCCAAGGATAATAGAATTAAAACACTTGAAGAATTGGTCATAGAGGTTGGATATGATCCCAATAATAGCAAAGCAGCCAAGGAAATTATCAAAAATAAGAATGCAGACATTGCAACATTGAAGAAGAAGCTGAAATTACCTCCCACTGAACATCCATAAACAAAATAAGTTTTAGAGAATGAAGGCCAGAAAGATGAAATGATGAATCTCATCATTCAGTTAAAAAATAAACTGAAAGAGATGGAGAATGAGATGGATAAATTAGTGCAGGAAAATAAGGCAAACATGAAAGCAGTTACAATTACTTCCATTCCCATAGCTTCAACATCAACTTCAGTGGCTACAATGGTCCCCACTACTAACAGCAATTCCTGTGACAACAGAAGTTTCAACAACAATAGTTACTACACTAGAAAAATCAGCAACTCATCCCAATGATGAAGCAATTAAATTGGTTAAAGCTATGCAAGACATGTCACTCGAAACAAATGAAATTAATAAACTGAAAAAACAAGTAAAAATTTTGGAAGATGAAAAGAAATTGGCACAAATGATGCATAAGGCTGAAGCACAGAAGTCAAATAGATTGACTGATAGATTTCAGAAGTTAGAAAGAGAATTGAAATTGGCAGAAACTTTGGCCTAAGCAAAGCAACAACTATGGGCCAATATCATTAACTCTATTAATGATATTTGGCCATCCATCGAAGTTATCTTTGAGCAAAAATATTTGATAAAGGAAGCAAGTGAAGCCATTCAGAAAGTCAAAGAAGAACTTGAGAAGAAACCAGAAGAGGCCACTGAGATTATTAAGTTTCTTAATTCCAAGAACAAGCATGAATTAGAATAAATTGGAATAAGTGATAGAACTAAAACAATTTTAGAGGTTAAAAAGGTAATTTCCAAGAGGAACTTGATGATACAACTTGAAGATAAGTGTCAAGCCATGGATTTTTCAATAAACAGATTTATGAATTAGTTTGATTTTTTGAGGCAAAAATGTCTGCCTAATCCATTAGTGATAAATGAAAAATTTATGAGGCAAGAATATTATGAAAATAAAACCAGAGAAGTGGCCAAAGAACAATCCAACAATTCCTCTTTGAAAAAAATTCCGACAAGGAAAGTACTCTATCATATTTTTGAAAATAACTTTTACCTTCAGCGTGAGGTAAATCACCTCTTTGTAAACAAGCCTATTTTCACCAAGTCCACTGAAGTAGATGAAATTTATAGAAGGATGGTGAAGATCAAAATACCAGATGAAGAGACTTGGGAAAAATTATATGATTTACTATGATAGTGAAAAGTAAAAGCAGGTTATAGAGCAGTCAAGGTTAAAGAGTAACAAATCAGACAGTTCAAAGTGAAAGATGAAGTTTAAAGTGAAAAACAGAGTTTAAATATCAGAAACAGAGTTAAAATAAAAGGTAAATTAGATGGGAGCCAGCGTAAGGCGACAATCAGAGAGATAAAGCAACAAACTATCAAGGAGAAAACAACAAATCCAAATAAGCAGGGACAACTTGCATTTTGTTACATAGGTGTCCATATCTTCTTGCATGAAGATATTTTGTTTCCCTTGAATAAATCCTAAATCAGTTTTAGGATATTTTGTATTACATTTTGTATAAATACTTCAGTAATTCAAAGTATTAGGGTGGATTCCTAAACATTTATATAGTTGTAATTGATCCAAATACCGTAGGGTTCATTGTACCATTTTCAAGTTAACAGACTGCACAAGAAATAAAGGCATTTCATTACAGGATTCATGTGTTGGGCTACTTCAGTGAAGTATATTTCAATTTTTCATTGTTATTTATTAAAGTATTCCATAAACTTGTATGTTTTTCCAAATTTAAATGTTATAATGGGAATATTATTGCAGAAATTGTTTAAGTACACTGTGTTTTGAATTTTTATTCATTTTAATGTTTTATTTTGATATCTAGATCTGAGAATCCTTAATTTCTCTCCCATCTCGATTGACCTCCTTTACCTTCCTTCATCATTTTGGTTTAAGGAATCCTTAACTTCTCCTTGATCCCGATTGAAAACCACTTCACCATTCAGCCTTTAAAGATATGATCTTGCTCAGCTACCCTGCCCTATGAAAAATTCCTTTTGAACTTGAGACTGATCTGTTTTATTGATATTTTGTCTCCATAGCCCAATGGAAAAATAGAGAAGAAAATTATCCATCTAAATCAGTAATTCCACCACCAAACCAAAATCAAATCCAATCAATCTCACATAACTAGTCTAAAATCAATTAAAAACAACAAAGTTAAATCATAAAGAGAGAGCCCTCTCTAAGCATTAGGAAGGCTAGATCCTAGTCTCAAAAGTAGCTTTGTGGTTACCTCTAATATTTTTTTAAACACATATAATAACGTTGGGAAATTATTGGAGTGATAACATATTGGCGACCATACTGGGGAACACAGTCCTGAGTTAAATAAATCTTAAAGGAAATATTTTTTCTCATCTTTTCACCTTAATTTTTATTTAGGGTTGTTAGAATTTTCATTAAAATTTAAAATTCTGGCTTCCAAAAGAACATACTATACCAGGCCTCATCTTGATCCACAACCTGCTATAATTGTTAATGATTCTCACACAATTTTAAGAAAAAATAAAAAGTAGAAAGCATAGGAAGTAGTAGTCAATTAGTCAAATTTAATTCATTCCCTAAAGAACTATCAAGCTTACAAGATATTGAATTTGATTTATCATTTGAAAATTCATTATTTAGAACAAACTCTGAAAATTTTATCTCTAATACTATAATAGATCATGATTTCATTCAATTTATTGAAACAAAGAAGGAGACTATTTCACTTGATTAAGTTCAACATACTGTAAATACTTTTGATGAAATTGATGCTTTGAATTAAAATTTGATTAAAGATATTGATGAAGCCTTTTTCCAAAAATCAGTTTAGTTATTTTCCCTAGTTACTACTACCCCTAAGTGTTCTACTATTCCTTCAGAAACTGTAAAAATAGATCCATTCAGTTTCACCTCACCCATAATCTTCACTATAGTTCATTCCAAAAAACCATTCATCCCCAAGATTCCTCTTCAACCCAAAGTTTCATTCCCACCTTCTAGTGCTCCAAGTACATCCTCAAGTGTTCCAACTTCATCTGCAAGTACTTCAAGCTCATCTCCAAGAACTACCACTTTACCTCCTAGCCAAGCTAGAATATTAGCCATGGTAACTAGATATGCCCCTTTGGTCTTACCAGGTCAATTACATGCCATGCCACAAGACTATCAGAGTAAAATATTTTAGTTTGATGGTATTGGTCAATATAATGCCCAACAACATGTAAAAAAAATGACTGATAACTTTGAATTACATGAAATTGATGAAGTTGATGTTCAAATGAGACTGTTTTCACAAACATTAGCAGGAGATGTAAAGAAATGGTTTAAAGTTTTACCTGCTGGTCATATTGTTGATTTATATGCTTTCCATCGATTGTTTATCAATATATGGGAAAGAAATAAGAACCCTTTACAAATATTGTCTGAATATGAAAACATCGGAAGAGCTCCTAATGAATCTGTTCAAAATTGTTGTACTAGGTTTAACAGTATTTATAATGAAATTCCTGCCAATATCAAACCCCCACCAGACTTGGTCCTAATTAGATTCCCTGATGGTTTTGACACTGATATTTCATACCAATTGAACGAAAGAAACCCTGTAACATTAGAAAAAATGCAAAGTGATGCAGTTAGTGTAGAAGCAAACTTGTTAGCTAGAATATCCAGAATGAGAAATGAAAGAAGGGTAACCATTAAGGGTGAACCATACACATCATATAATAAAATATATATTTTAGCTAAAAGCATGGAAATAATAATGGATAGATTAGAAAATATGGAAAGAAAACTGCAATGGGATAATCAACAAGGTCCTCAAATCAGGAATCCTAACTTTAGGAAAAATCCCAATACTGGTAAACCTAGAGAAACATCACCTAATCAACAAATAAGACCACCTTTCCAGGAGAACTATGCTAAGTGTACTCAACAAAATGATGAAGACCAGGACACCTAGATTAACTTAATGGGAATAAATGATGAAAATACTATTTTTATTACCCAAAAAGAATAGGAATTATACATGCTGCAACAATTACAATTACAATCTGGAGAGTATTTTGATTATAAACAAGGCTATGAGTCCACAATATATGAATTCCATAAACAATATAGCCTTAGAAGAAAGAAAAACACAGAACCCCCTACTAAGAAAACTGTCCAAACTCAAACCAAGAAAACAGTAGAAGCTCCTGTGAGCAAAGTATTACAAATTCTTCCTATAGAAACCTAGAAAACTTTAACCCCTAAAATTGTAGACATTACATCTACTACTACTCAAACACCAACTATTGCTAAAACTACCACTACCAATCAAACTATCCCAGATAAGAAAATTTAAAGTAAAATAGTGGAAACACAAACTGAAATACCAAATGTGGACAAAAAAGACAAGAATACACAAAATGAAATTGGTAAAGAAGAAATCATTCAGTTAGGAAAAACTCAAGTACCATTCAATATTAAAATTGATTTAGCCAAATTAAAAATACCAGTTCCCTTAACTGAACTAGTAAAAAATGATTCATACAAATCCCAAATCAGTGAAACATTGAATATAGGTGAAGGAGAAGACTCTGTTAATCTAAATGGTGATCAACCAGAATTACCGTTTGGCCCTGAAGTTAACGGTAAACATCAACAAGGAGGTGTCCCTCCAATTTACATTAGTTTGAACATTCATTAGAAAATTTTACACAATGCGATGTTAGATTCTACAGCATCCCACAACTTAATGCCAAAAGTTGCCATGGAAAACCTAAATTTAGACATCACTAGACCATACAAAGATCTGTTTTCGTTTGATTCCAGTAAATTTAAATGTCTTGGCTTGATAAAGATTTATGTGTCACCCTAGTTCAATACCCAGCTAAAAGTATTATCATGGATATTGTAGTTGTTGATATCCCTCCAAAGTATGGAATTTTATTATCTCGCTCATGGGGAGAAAAACTGCAGGGATCACTACAATCAGATATGTCTTATGCCACAATTTCAGTATTTGGTCAGCCCAAAAATATTAACAAGGATAATTTGATGAAATTCATGGTCAGTAGTGCAGAAAAACCCTAAAATTATCCTATTTATTCTCTTCATTCTGATATGGATTATTTCATCTTATGTAATTCAAACACTGGAAAGGATAAAATTACAAGAGTAGAATAGAAACATAAAGAAATTGACAGTGACAATATATTTCATGAATCAATGTGGCACTTAGAATTTTGATGGTTTTGTGAACAAATTAGGAGAAGGAGCCAGAATATGGATTTATAACTTAGAGAATGATCATTCTGAAGGTCATTCCTTTAGGTTAAACTTTAAATGCACTAATAACATGGCAGAGTATGAAGCGTTAATCTTAGGACTGCAAATTGTGAGAAAAATTGGAGCCAAGAGAGTCTCTATCATGGGAGACTCAGAATTAATCATAAAAAAAATCAAAGGAGAGTATATTGTGAATAATCCTAGACTGAGCCAATATACAAAAACCATTCTAGATTTAATTCAGTATTTTCTTGAAACTGAATTTGATGTTATTCCAAGGAAGAAAAACATGCAGGCACACAGTTTGGCAACTTTTGCTAGCACTTGTGGATTACCTTTTCATCCAAATCATCAGTTCACTGCAAAGGTAACACATAGGGCTACTATACCAGACAATTTGAAATATTGGCAGATCTTTTCACAAGATTCTCAAATCTACAATTTTATGAATGCCGAGGGATAATTTCAAAAATGTAACATATATACTGATTGTACAATATATTACACTATAAATAGCGAGATAGATATAAGTGATGTGGATAAAATAAAAACCACTAAATTCACTAGAGTAGAAATAGATAAGTTAGAAAAAGTAGAAATATAAGAAATAACCAATGATGAATCAGAGATCTTAAACCTTAAAAATAACATTTTTCCTAAGGGATTAGCCCCATTAAAATACCTTTTTGATTCAAATGATGTAGCTAGAAAACCAAAAATGCAGCCTTTACGATCAAACATAGAAGAATGTAACATAGGAACTGAAGAAAAACCCAAGCTTGTCGAATTATCCAAAGCATTACCTCGAGCTGAAAAGCTGAAATACATAAATTTGTTTAAATAATTTCAATATGTCTTTGCCTAGAGTTACGAAGACCTCAAATATTATGACACCAGCATCATTCAACATAAAATACCCATCAAAGAAGATCAGAAGCCCTTTAAACAAAAACTTAGGAGAATTAATCCAGTTCTTATGCCAATGATTGAAAATAAAGTAAAAAGGATGTATGAGGCACAAATAATAGCACCTATCAGATATTATGATTGGGTCTCAAACTCAGTTCCCACTAGGAAGAAAACAGAGGAAAACAGACTCTGTGTTGATTTCCGAAATTTAAACAAAGTGTCACTAAAATATAATTATCCTCTCCCCAAAATGGACCATATTTTAAAGAGGGTAGTAGGATCATCTAGAATGTCATTACTTGATGGATTTTCTGGATATAACCAAATCCTAGTTCAACCAGAAGATCAAGCAAAGACTGCTTTTACCACTCCTTGGGGGACTTTCATGTATTTGAAAATGCCTTTTGGATTGATGAATGCAAGAGCTACATTTCAAAGAGCTATCGATATAGCTTTTTCCAAGGAGATTCATGAATTTTTAGTCATTTATCTAGATGATATAACAGTATTTTTCAAAATATAAAATGAACATATAGATAATTTGAGAATATTTTTTATTAAATGCAAAAAAATTGGTATTTCCTTGAATCCCGAAAAGACCCTCTATGGACTAGAAGAAGGTAAACTCTTAGGACACATAATTTCAAAAGAGGGAATTAGAATAGATCCAACTAGAATAGAGGAAATTTTAAACATTAGTAATCCTAGAAAAATAAATAATTGCAATCATTCTTAGGAAAAATTAATTTTCTTAGGAGATTCATTACTAACATAGCAGAACTATGTAATGTTTCAAGATTTTAGCCCCACAGCTAAATGGGACATTAGAGTTAGCAACAACTCTAACCGGTAAATAAATGGGTAGAAAAGCCCATAAGTCTCCTAAGGAGGAATAAAATACTCCAAATGTGAAGGTGATATTATTTCTAGCCTAATAAAACACCTCCATGTGTGAACAGGGATAAAATGAAGCTTCTTTGACTAGTCAACAACGCAGTTTTATAGGAGGAGGAATCGAAGGAAGAATAACGCAGTTTTGGAGGGAGATGTATCTTTGGATAGAGATGACCTAATTGAGTGGGGCCAAGGGCAAGAAAAATCACATCTTATATAAGGAAGAGGATGGCAGCATTATTCTTCATGTCTTATATTATTATTCTTGTCTGCCAAGACTTGTTGTTGCTTTGCTGCTTAGCAGAGTTGCAGTGTTATTTAGCACTGGGTGTTCCCGAGCAGGAATCCCACCTCTTTCCTTTGAGGAGCCTCATTGGGAAAGTTTTCATTCATCATTACACATCAGGTTTTCAGGCCAAGCTTAAGCCATCTTCATCAACGTAGTTTTTGCCAGAGATTATGCAGTGTTGCTAGGTGCAGCAGTGGAAGGGATTGGAATTCCAGTTCCTGAGCTAGTTTCTCACTGGAGGGAGGCTTCCTTCACTTGAGGGACCTGTTTGTAGAGCTCCATAGCTCATTTCAGTTCTTGGTATCAGACCACACATTTACCATACATTCCCAACATTGTTTCTGCTAGGGAATGCGTTATTTTGGAGGCAGTACTCAGTGCATGGTTTGGTGGCTCTGTTGCTGATTTTCCTTATGATTGAGAGGTTCATCCTTTCATGGGAGGAAGCCCTTGAGGAATCTACATCAGATAAGACATATTTCCAGCCTTTTACACTCATGTGCTTCATTGTTGCAGTGGTGATTCAGTAAATTACTAAATATCACATTGTGTATACAAAGTGTTTAACAAGAAACCCTTGCTGATTTCTTTTGTATTTTGTATAAGGAGATTAGATCTCTGTTCTTAAACATTATTTATCAACAAATGAGTAGATATATTTTTCTCCTATGATTTTATGTGTAAACCCTCTCTTAGACTGCGCAGTCCCTTGAGCAGCAACTCCAACATTTTGCAGTCTTGGGGTTTTAGCACTTTTTGGCAATCCTAGGTGTGGGAGATCTATTTAACTCACCTATTTTTCTTAGTTTTAGCTCTAATATTGGATTTATATTGTATATTTATTATTTTATGGGATCCAAGGGTCCATTTCAGTGTTTATTTGCAAATGTTGCTGGAAATGCGTTTTTGATGCATGATTCATGAGATGTTCCTAAATAGGAATATTACAAACTAATTAAAGAATTGAATAACATGGTAAAGAAATATTCAGCACTTAAGTGGAAAGTAGAGGCTAAACAAAATTTTGAAGCAATCAAATAATATCTAACTAAAACACCTATCCTCATAAGTCCTAATTTCAAAAATGATTTTATAATTTTTTCTTTCGCTTCAGAACACACCATTGAAGCAGTCTTGATGCAAAAGTATGATCAGGGTTATGAACAACCCATTTCTTTTTTCAGAAAATCCCTAAGAGATGCAAGACTAAAGTACAACATAATGGAAAGATAAGCAATTGCTTTAGTGAAAGCTATTAAATATTTCAGAGTGTACATATTATACTCCCACATAATTGCATATGTTCCAAATTCAATAGTAAAGGAAATTCTAACTCAGAATGGGCCTTATGGAACAAGAGGAAAATGGATTACCACTGTATTGGAATATGACATTGAAATAAAGCCTGCAAAATTGATTAAAGGCCAAGGTTTAGCCAAACTCATGGATGAATCAAACTATCAGGACTTAGATATTAATTTCATTTCTCAACTAGATGATCATGATGAGATGGCAACTCCACAAATCAATGAAGCTTTCATTGACTCACCCTGATATGCAGATATCATATTTATTTTACTAGATTTACAAGTTCCTCCTAGTTTATCTAGAACTAAAGATAATTTTTTGAAAATGCAAGCAATGAAGTATGGTATCATAGATAATCCTTTATTTTGGAAATATCATGGTAGCATTCTATTTAAATTTTTATTAAAATATGAAGTTGACAAAGTAATGCAGGAGTTTCATGCAGGAGACTGTGGAGGACACCTCTACTGGAAAACAACTACTGATAAAATTTTAAGGGTAGGTTTTTACTAGACCACTCATTTTGCAGATGTTAGAAAGTATGTGACCTCCTGTCACAAGTGTCAGATATTTGAAGTGAAGAAGAAACTCTACCATTACCCCTCAAACCAATCTCTGTAGAAATGTCATTTCAAAAATGGGGTTTAGAATTCATTGGTGAAATTCACCCACCCTCCTCAGCCCAACATAAATGGATATTGACAACCACTGATTATTTTACCAAGTGTATAGAAGCCATCCCTTCTAGAGAAGCCATTTATTCTATCATTATCTCATTCCTTGAAAAAAAAATCCTTTCTAGATTTGGATGCCCACGAAAGCTCATTACTGATAATGCAACTACCTTCAAATCCAATAAAATGGTAGACTTTTGTGATAAATACCACATCAATCTTGGACATTCCACTACATATTACCCTCAAGGTAATGGACTTGTAGAATCCTCCAACAAAATCCTAGTTACTATCATCAAAAAACTATTAGAAGATAAAAACAAGACCTGGAACAAAAGGTTGGTTAATGCCTTATGGGCAGATAGAATAACTGTCAAAAATTCTATTGGTACATCTCCCTATCAATTGGTATATGGGATGGATGTTGTTTTTCCATCCTCATTGGGAGTGCAAGTGATGAAAATGATTCAAGAGCTACAGGTAGAACCAAATGATATCCAAATGAGGATAAATCAAACCATTCATTTACAACAAACCAGGGAAGAAGTTTACATCAAATCACAAGTGGTCCAAGAAAAAATAAAAAAGATATTTGATAAGAAAACCAAAGATGATAATTTCTACATAGGTGAAAAAGTACTTAAATGGGATTCCAGGAGAGAAGAAAGAGGTAAACATGGAAAATTTTATTTTCTATGGAAAGGCACATACATCATTTATGGTTACAAAGGTAACAATGCATTTTTCTTGAAGGAGATACATGGAATAGATCTACCAGGTGGACCAATCAATGGTAGAATTTTGAAGCGCTACTTTTCTCCATATTAACATTAGTTCATTTTTTTACTTTGATCATTGTAAATAACATTGCAAAGTTTAGATTGGATTGGACGATTATCTTTTGAAGTTGAAGCCAGAAGAGAAGGCCCTAAGATTTTAAATGTATAACATCATATGATTGAATAAAGCATATCATAGAAAGCATTTCCAAGACAAGAAAAGTCAAAGTTCTAAGGCCACTGATCTTAAAGTTCTTGATATCTCACCAGGAGATGACATCCCCATGTGGAGCCACTGTTAGGGTCCTATAACAATAGGGTTCATAATTTTTAATTGACTATGCTAAGCCTTGTAATATTGTACATACTTTTTCTTTCTGCAAAATTTTTTCCCATATTAAAAAATGTAAAGAGGGTAAGTCCTAAAAGAAAAATCAAAGGACTAAAAGAAAAAGATCAAAAAAGAAGATAAAGTATGAACCCCACAAAAAGAAAGAAAAATAGATCATCAAAGTGTTGCACATTCAAATGCCACTACTCTTAGTTTAATTTTTGCAAATACAAATCGTGTGCAGCTTGTCAAAAATGCCACAATTCATGATGATCAAACAGTTAAATCTTGATTCATTCATGCTTTAAATTTTAAAGTAATGATACTTAACGAATAAAGATCTAGCCAAAACATTTAATCATCAGTTTAATCTGAGCCATTGGAAGTTATAAGGTTAGAAATAGGTTAGTTTGATTATCAGAAGAAAAATAAAAGGGTCAGCAAGCTCAAATGCACCCAATAAATGAAGAAAAAATGTTAGGGTAAATGATGGGCAGGGAGATTACTTTCACAAGGCATGGAAAGCATCAATTGGTCATCTCATATCACTAATATCTCTCAAAATCCCCTTCCCCTTGCTTAAAACCCTATTTTCCATTCATAAAGGTATTTTCCCCTGTAAAAATATAACTTTCCCTTCATTTTAACCTTTTCCCCTTATTTCATCCCTTTTCCCTTCCTAAAACCCCTTTCCTTAGTTAAAATCCATTTTTTCCTTTTGAAAAATTAACTTCCCTTTCTAATTCCCCTTTTTCATTTAAAAACATACAAAAGACCCACTTCGTATAGTTTAAATGGTTAAAGTTTAAAATGAATCGGGCCCTACTACAAAAACCCCTCCCTAATGTCATTTTAACGCTTATTCCTAATGTATTTTTAAATCTCGCATCCATATTAACTTACCCCATATTTATTAATTTCCTGCTTTATATAGTTTACAAACCCCTTTAATTATTTTAGCATATGAATTATATATCCCCCACTACATGCTAACCCCCCCACTAATTATCCTAGGTTCCTGTTACACATTATTTTGTCACCATGACATTTTACTGTCTATATGGGTTCATCAATACCTATATAATGCTCCCTTATTTTGTCACCACTAGTACGTTTCATTAAGCAGGTTGTCGAGGTAACTTTTCCAACCACCATTTCTACACTAAAATACTACGATGTTGGATTTCATCACCAACTAGTGTTTTTAGTGCAGGAATATATTGTTTGTGAGTGGTTTGATCTCTTATATTTTATAGGCATGTGATCATTTGTTTGTTTCTTAGCGACCTTAGGAAATTTTTTATTGATATTTTCTTTGATTGCGTGTGTTAAAAGTTTTAATCGTGGCTAAATTACCGAGTAGATCACGCAGAACTCAGGGGAAACCCCCTGAGTACACACTAAGCCATTTAGAAGGAATTAAATCTCTGATACCAAATGTTATCGGTAGAACTGGATTAAAGGAACAAGGAGAATAATCTATAATCCCTCATCCCGATTTCGAAGTAGATCAATCACAAGTGGCAGAACATACCCCGCAAACGGTTTCAATTTCTGAATTAACCGAAGTTGCTTCTACAACAAGTGAATTATCACCTGAAGAACCTGAAATTTCTGAACCGGAAATTGAACCTGCTACATCAGAACCTACTTTATAATTCACTACTCCAATTCCTGATTATCTTGATTCACCCAGAGTGAAGAATCAGATCACAGAAGGTCTTCCTTATGGTCTTATTAGTATTGAATAAATCACAGATACAGAAGAAGAAGTCATTCTCCCTTCAACTCAGGAAAATTTAGAACTTAGACAACATGAATCAATTTTTTACAGTCCTTTTAGACAAGACGCTTGGTATTCTTCATTAACATATTTTCTGCAAAACGTAGGTCTTCAGTATTCACCACCCCGAATACCTTTTTACTCTACACCAATAGGTTATAGACTTCAGATAAACATGTCAGGTGAGTCATCTATGTTTTCTGAATCACCAGAAACATTTCTCTATGGTGGTCTGTTTGTTCCTATAGGCTATCAGTCGCTCTCTGGTACGTTCTCAGGAGAATCTCCTTTTCCAAGCAAACCAATGTCGTCATCTAGCCTAAATGAATCAAATACTGGAACTTTGAACAATGAGAAATTTTATATGATGTCTAGAAATATTTTGAACCCCGCATCTCAAGGTAGTAATATACATCCTAGGGGGCAACCTCAAAATAGCCAAATACATCCTGGGGGGCAACCCCAGGGACAGTACATACCTCAAGTTCAATATCAACCCCAGGGATAGTACATACCTCAAGGTCAATATCAACCTCAGGTACAGTACATACCTCAAGGTCAGTATCAACCTCAAGGTCAGTATCAACCCCAAGGTCAATATCAACCCTAGGGACAGTACATGCCCCAAGGTCAATATCAACCTCAAGGGTAGTATCCTACTCAAGGATTGCAACCTCCTTTAGCACAAAAATTCTATCCAAAACAACAAATGTTACAAGGAGGTGGAAATTATCTAGTTAATTATCAGCCATCTATTCAACCCATTTATGGGCCATCTTATGTACAACCTTCAATGGGACCCTCATATCCTGGAATGGCGTGGGATCCATCCCAAGTTAAACAGAATTTACAACCAAATATGTAAGTACCTTATTATCAAGCAGGAAAACTTGTTGGTTATAATCAACCCCAACAACCAGTCCAGCCTTCAATTCCAACACCTACATCTGGTCCTTTTCATCAACCTGGTCCGAGTTCACTTAATACTCCACCACAATCAGTTGTTCAAAATTCTGTTCAACCTATCACACCTATTCCTGCAATGTCTACAGTTCCTATTACATCTACCCCTCAAACATCGATACAGATTCCTTAGGTTTCTGTTCCACAGTCTAAACCGACAATTCAGACTACTGTTCAGATACCCGCAGGACAAACTGGTACAAGTATAGTAATAATGAGTCAACCTCAATTTACTTATCAACCATATCAGGGGGCGTACCAATATGGACTTGTTCCACAAACTCCAGTCTAGCCACAACAACCATACCCTGGATATACATATCAAACACCTGTTCAACCTCAATATGGTCTGGTTATTCCTAGTTATCCAAGGGGTGATATGATTCCAAATGCACATCCTATTCGAAGTTATCCTGGATATCCTCCTCCTGGGACTAGTTTAGTTTCACAAGGTTATCCACAAGATCCTACCTGTCGATTTTCATTCATAGCAACTTTGGATTTACCAGATTTATCTTGCCTTACGAATGATCCCATCTACTATCATCCGTATTGGCCACAAATGCCTCATAAGTTTCCTAGTGACATCCAGAAATTTGAAGGAAAAACAGGAGAGGATCCTTCCAACCACGTTATGACTTACCACCTTTGGTGCGCATATAATTCATTAATCGATGATTCTGTTCGACTTAGACTTTTTCAGAGAACGTTAATAGGATTAGCTACTAAGTGGTACATTGAACTGCCACGATGCTCATTTAATAATTTCAACACCCTAGAAAATGCCTTCTTAACTCATTTTCATTTGCCAGTCAAATACGACAATGGCACGGAATTATTAACTTCACTAAAACAATCTACATATACATAAATATCTTATCATATTCATGAATGGAGACATAAAAGACGTTTGGTAAAAAAATTTATCTCGAATAAAATATTGGCAAAATGGTTTGTTAAATCATTGCTACCAAAAATCACTGAATATGTAGCCAAAGCAGGAGTTGTTATGGAAGAACAAGTTATTTCTCAAGCTCAATATCTAGACTTGGTATATACCCAGTCCAGAACTTTTTACGAAAAAATCCTTGATTTACCACGACCTGGTCAGTTAAATACAACACCAGCTGCATCTACTTCGGTTTCCGATTTGCTTCACATCGAGAAACCAAATCCTGATTTAGTAATCAAACCGTGTAATATTCCTAAATTAGCTGCAGCTAATAGGAATATTAATTTTTCATTGTTTATTTTGCATTTCATGATTAATGAATAAATTGTAAAGGAGGACATGTAAAAATCCATAAAACCAAGAATAAATCAATGCCTAAGTGAACAAAGACATATCTGGGCTATATAAATAAACTCCTGCAGGTGTGAATGGGTCTAAATCATAGGAGTGGGTCACTTTTGACAAATTCAACAACACAGTCTAGATGCATTGAACCTCCTTGAGGGACAGCACAATTCTAGAAGGAGACTCTAAATGTGAAAGGGGATAAAATAATGAAGTGTTTTAGGGTTTGGCAAGACTCCTACCTTATAAAAGGAGGAGGAGAGAAACAAGAGAAGGTTGTTTAAGATTATCATTTTCTGACGGTATTGTCTACTCAGACATCCCTTGTTGGGATTTCCTGTTCAGGATTCCCACCTCCTTCCTTGAGTGGCTCTTGGAGGAGACTTGTGCTATATTTTCCACATCGGGATTTTAGGCCAAGCTCCAAATTACACCTACAATGCTGCTCCTGTTGAGGGTTGAGCTATCCTTGTGAGTTGCAGTAGTGGAAGATACTAGATCTGCTCAAATCTAGCTTATACTAGTGGCTCTTCTCAATGAGTGTGTCTTTTAACCTCCTGGAAGAGTTAATTAGCTGATTGTGCTTCAGATCTACACCTTGGCATTAGGCCAAATCATTCTCAGAGGCTACAACGATGTTTCTATCCCTATACAACGTTATTTTCAGATCTACAGCTGCAGGGTGTTTTGTCTACATTTTGGAGGAGAGATCTCTGGTTTTGGGATTCTTCCTCTCACTGTGGTGATCCATGGATTGGCCACCCAATCCATGTTAGTTTCATATCTGATATAATATACCATTTTATTATTCATAAATTTATGAATAATTCTGCAGATCTACTCTTTGTGCTTCATGTTTTGCACAAAATCCCAAGGGGAATGTATAGATCAACATTTCTTGTACACATATCTATATTAGATATAAATTTTTATGTACAAATCTAATATAGATCTAAATATTAATAAACTTCTGCTTCAGCCCCTAAAAATAACTCTGTCATGGTTATGCAGTCTTTTCTTATGGTTCTAGCACCTCATTTCTGAGGATTTTTCTTGTATAATCTCATTCTTCATCTTGTACAATGTTTGGGCTGTAATGTAAATATTATTTGATGTTATAATACTGATTTATGAACCTCCATATCAGCAACCTACTGTTCTTCAATGGATCTGCATTATTTCTGAAGCAATCCTTTGCATATAGTTGCAACCCCTCTCTTTGGGTGATTTTCAGCTAGACTAGTTTGTGGGAGATCTGTTTAACCCACCTAGTCTGATTTGTTTTTGCTCTAATTTTGGATTTAGATATTAGATGAGATGATATAAGGGATACAAGAGCTAAAAACTCATTTCTATATATAAAATTCTCAGGAGAGCGTTATTTCAGCAGGCTTGCTTTGCTGTCCCGATTTTGGGATATTACAGTGGTATCGGAGCAAGATCTTTGGCTTAGCCTATGGCTTCAAGCCAAAGTGCTATAAAAAAAGGAGAAAGGTAAGAATGATGAAGAATATGATTTTACTCTCATCACTTTTCAGATCCATTAAGAACCTCTCCAAGGAGGTTGAATAAGAAGAAGAGAGAAGAAGCAGTGAAACTCCTAGAAAGTTTCAAGAGAAGGAAGATCTTCCGATCAGATCTAAAATATCTATACATGAGGAAAATTATGAATCCTAATCCCATGGATATGTGCAATCATCCATATCACCAAAACTTCAATGTTATGTCTGTGATTTCTACATGAAGAGGAAGAAAGGAGGTGTACCTGAGAAGGAGACTCTTAGAGAGTATTTGCAGGAGTATGAAGATCAATACAAGAAGTTCAAAGATAACTTGAACTTCCAAGGGTTATACAAGATCAAGGAGAGAAAAGACACAAAGGAGGAGAAACATGGTATGGGTAGATTCTATCTATCTACCTTTTATGGATCACCTAAATGTCCAGTTAGGGTTTGGGTGGAGGAGCTAGACAACTTTGTGCAACAACATCAAGTTTCAGAGATTGAAGCCATCAAAGCAGCAGCGCTGAATTTTGAAGGTAAATAATATTCTTGGTGGTTTTTTGAGTCTTTTTCCTTGAAGAATGAAAATACACCTACTTATGCAAGGTTTATTGCAATATTGATAGAGAGGTTTGATGAAGCTCCATGTGTAGCATTTTCTGTTGACACTATCAAACCTCATTAGACAAATCTTTGCATGAGTTGGAAGGGTCTATGAATCTAACTCCATTTCTGAAAACCATGGAATAAGGTGTAAGTTTGTTTGATACATTTTCTAGGGAAAGATCTCCTTTGGATGAAGGGTCCTCTTCTCAAGAGGAAAGCATGAAGGTTTCTCCTTCAATAGATGACCAAGATCTAAGGTCTCTTGTTGATGATGAGACAATTTCAGTTATTGAAGAGGAGGAGGGGAAGTCGGGAGATGATAATGCAGTCACAACAAAGGCACCTCAAGCATCTCATGAAGAGGAGGATGGAGCACTTTCTCCAAGAAAATAAACTCTTGCACACTTGCAAGAAGTTCCACAAGGTCTCACACATAGAGCTCTTGGCATAGCACATGAGAAGCATGTACCATCATTGTCAAATGATGAGATCTTGAACATAGAAGGAGGAAAAGAGGAGGAAGGGCATAAAAAGATGAAGAGCATGAACCCTTATCTTTTTCAAAGCTTGGAAGCACAAAGAAGGCAAGAGGACCTTTGCAATAAAGTTAGGGGAAAATCTGTCTACCTACATCCACATTCTACTCTATGCCTTGACACCTCTTTTCAAAGAGGTATTTTACCAAGAGCACCTCTTGATAGGAGGAAGTATAAAGTGTTCTCTCAAATATGGGCAACATATGCACACTTGGATAAGGAGGGAGCCTTGGGAGAAGCCAACAAAATGCATAGGATCTCTCATGAATTTAGGAGAGAGATGAGCAATTTCCTGGAAGGGGCATTGCTAACTCTCGTTCAGATATTTGCACTGAGAGAGGAGAAATCAGAGATCTATGATGGCATGAACATGAGGACACATGGCAACTCCATATCTTTGGGGCAGCCCATTATTTCTTCATTCACAAAGAGGATTTCTGAACATTGCAAGGGGATGCTAACCCTCTTGTATACATGGGCCAAAATGAGGAAGTTTTGGAAGGTAAGGACTTTCCGAGGGGAATTTGATTTCCATATGCTTCAATCTTGTCTTGAGCAAGATCAGCTGCAAATGGGGTAGAAAAAGGGATATTATGAAGCTCCAACATGTGATTTTGACATCAAGAATGTCAAAGGAGGGAGCCATGATATGACATAGGCAGCATTTCAAACCTCTACAGCGTTGTCATTCTTAGAGAGCTTAGATCCTTATTGGGATTCCCAACTCATGATGGAATACTCCAAGGACCTTTTCAAATGTGGGGTTCTTGATGGGGAAGTAGGGGATGAAAGGTTCAAGTTGGTTGATGGAGTTATCTATTTCTATAATCTTATTCTTTTGGTTAGTGACTCCAAGCTCAAGGAGAAACTACTATATGCCACCTATGAGATCCTACTTTCCAAACCCACTGGTTTAATTAAAGCATATCATACTCTCTTGGGTGGATTCATATGGGAAGGCTTCAAGGAAGAGGTGCACTCTCATATGAATATGTGTATGGAATACTTGGTAGAGGAGGAAGAACATAGCTCTTGGGAAGAGCCACCATTCACACCTCCTTACTCATTGAGTGTGAGAGGGAACTCATCCATGAGTTACCCCACTGATGTTAAACAAGTATATAGAGAGTCTTGTATTTCTGAGAATTATAATGTATCTCCTATATGCTTATATTTTTCTAACACTCATTTGCAGGATATTGTGCCAAGATGGGGCACTATTTATGATGGGTTTCATGGGCCACTCAAGGCCATGAACTATGTTGATGCAGGCCATTCCTTGAAGGATCTTGGAAAGCTATTATATCCTTCATGGTGTGATTCCTTTACAACAACTATGATGCATTTTCTCCAAGCATTCATAAGGGATGAGGCAGCAAACAAGTGTTGGGGAAGGCACTTGTCATATCCTATTCTATGGCAGTTGAATATAAAACTGCGCTAGTTGCACATGAGGGAACATCTCCCTTTTCATTTATCATACATGGCAGCTAGCATGATTATGATCATGATCCCACATGCTGAAGATGTTCTTATATTTTTTAGGGGCATGGTTGGAGGAGAGGCACACTTGTTAGATGTGTCCTTGGGGAAAGGATCCCCCCACTCTTTTTGCATTACATGCTTCCATGGGAGCATGAGATATTGTATGGCCACTATGATAGATCACTTGCCTCTTTGTGGAGTGAGCCATATGTTTTTTGGGAACATGCCTCTCATATTTGTTGGGGAGGAGTTTTTCTATGGATTTCCAAGCTGGGAGGTGATCCACTTCATTTGGATGATAGCATGGAGATGGAAGACTTTCATGAATTATGAAAATCCCCATGATTGTCATCACTTCTATCTTGAGGAGGCTGTGGATCAACAAGAAGGTTTCCATAACAACCTTCCCTTCTTTCATGATGAGAGCCATTGGGTTTACTCACCAAGGGCCAACTTGCACATTGAGGAAGGACCATTGGATGATAGAACTATTGTAGAAAATTCATAGCACTGGTGAAGACTATTGGATGAAGGGGCCACAAGAGAAGAAGGGGATTTTTTGTAGCACCCTTGCAGTTGCTTAAGGACAAGCAACATTTGGGAGGGGGAGACTGTAATATTCCTAAATTAGCTGCAGCTAATAGGAATATTAATTTTTCCTTGTTTATTTTGCATTTAATGATTGATGAATGAATTGTAAAGGAGGACATGTAAAACTCCATAAAACCAAGAATAAATCAATGCCTATGTGAACAGAGACATATCTGGGCTATGAAAATAAACTCCTGTAGGTGCGAATGGGTCTAAATCATAGGAGTGGGTCACCTTTGACCAAGTCAACAGCGCAGTCTAGATGCATTGAACCTCTTTGAGGGATAGCGCAGTTCTAGAAGGAAACTCTAAATGTGAAAGGGGCTAAACTAATGAAGTGGTTTAGGGTTTAGCAAGAATCCTATCTTATAAAAGGAGGAGGAGAGAAAAAAGAGAAGGTTGTTGAATATTATGATTTTCTGAAGGTATTGTATGCTCAGACATCCCTTGTTGGGCTTTCCTGTTCAATATTTCCACCTCCTTCCTTGAGTAGCTCTTGGAGGAGACTTGTGCTATCTTTTCCACATCAGGCTTTTAGGCCAAGCTCCACCTTAAAACTACAGCGCTGCTCCTGTTGAGGGTTGAGCTGTCCTTGTGAGTTGCAGTAGTGGAAGATACTAGATCTGCTCAGATCTAGCTTATACTAGTGGCTCTTCTCAGTGAGTGTTTCTTTTAACCTCCTGGAAGAGTTCAGTAGCTAATTGTGCTTCAGATCTACACCTTGGCATTAGGAAAAATCATTCCTAAAGGCTACATTTTTTTTTCTCTCCCTAGACAACGATATTTGCAGATATACAGCTGCAGGGTGTTTTGTCTACATTTTGGAGGAGAGATATCCGGTGTTGGGATTCTTCCTCTCATTATGGTGATCCATGGATTGGCTACCCAATCCATGCTAGTTTCAGATATGATCTGTTGTACCATTTTATTAGTCATAAATTGCTGAATAATTCTACATATTTGCAATCTTAGATCTCAGATCTACTCTCTACGTTTCATGTTTTGCAAAAAACCCCAAGGGGAATATATAGATCAGCATATCTTGTACAAAAATCTGTATTATATCTAAATTTTTATGTACAGATATGGTCTAGATCTGAAGATTAATAAATTTCTGCTTCAGCCCCTAAAAATAACGGTGTCATGGTAATGCAGTCTTTTCTTATGGTTGTAGCACCTCATTTCTGAGGATTTTTCCTGTATAATCTCATTCTTCATCTTGTACAATGTTTGGGTTGTAATGTAAATCTGATTTGCTGTTATAAAAATTATTTTTGAACCTCCATATCATCCACCTACTATGCTTCAGTGGATCTACGTTATTTCTGAAGCAATCCCTTGCATATATATGCAACCCCTCTCTTTGGGTGATTTTCAGCTAGACTAGTTTGTGGGAGATTTGTTTAGCCCACCTAGTCTGATTTGTTTTTGCTGTCCTTTTGGATTTAGATCTTAGATGATCTGATCTAAGGGATCCAGGAGATGAAAACTCATTTCTATGCATAGAATTCTCAGAAGAGCGTTATTTCAGCAGGCTTGCTGAGTTATCCCGATTTTGGGATATTACAAACCACCTCCTAAAGGTGTACTTTGTAAATCAACTTTCAATCCACATGTGAGAGTTTCTCATAATTACAACATTGTCAAAGATTTGGCAATTTACCCTTCAGAAATGTCGGCTTTGGAAGTGTTGCAATCATTTCCAGCACAAAGGAAATTACTATTGTCATCTTTAGGAGCCATAGATCTGCAAGATTCGAGCCTTATGATCTTCGATCTAGAAAATTTTACACCTCGCCTACCGCATCAAATGGCTTTCCAGATTCCAGTGTTAGTTAAAAACACACGTTACTTTCGTACTGTGATTGATGAAGGGGTGTCTATGTGTATCATGTCGTTGAGTTGTTGGAAATCACTTGGTTCTCCAACGCTTAACCGATCTCTGACCATCCTCAAAGCTTTTGATGGAAGAGGATTCCATCCGTATGGTATTTTACACGATCTACCTATAGAGGTTGAAGGAAAAACTATTAATCTAGATGTGGAAGTGGTTGATGCCCCTCTATATTACAACCTTCTCCTGGGTCGAAATTGGTCTTATGCTATGGCTGCTGTTGTGTCTTCCGTCTTTCGATTAGCCATGTTTCCTCATCAAGGAAAGATTGTGAAAGTCGATCAACTCTCATATTATTCGTCTGATCCAACTTCTATAGATAATATTCAGCATGTTGGAAAAACAATTATCGCTTATAAGGATGTAGGAGTAGGCTTAATTAAAGATTTTTCTTTGTTGGGAACCTTTTCCTTGCCTCAACCTAATGTACCATGTACTATAGATAATATCAATATGATTACATCAAGCACTATTCCATTTGATGACGCTTCGATAGTGCCTTTAGAGTTAGAACTGGATTCATTTAAAGGCATGATGCCTTTGAGTCCATTTTAATTAGCATATCAAGCAGTACAATCATTTTCCAATTCACCATCAACTAATTTTGACCCTATGAATGTGGTCAATCAAAAATAATTTTCACCTTCAAGCTTAGCTATAATATTAATTCCAGATGGTTTTAAATAAGTATTTTATACTTGTGGATCGTCAATTTTTGTCCATATATGATTTACCATGGGATGATCTCCATCATAGGTCATCATTTTTACCTAAGCTTGATAGATTCGAAGATAATTTTTCATCAATTTCACCACTGACTCTGTCAAGGAACCCTAGAATCCGATATTGATCACAAATTCAGATTCTGAAGTGAATTTGTGGAATATTTCTTCCACGATTCCTATTGACATATCAGTAAAACTAGGAATTGTTGAAAACATTCATATAGGCACTTCTTGTACCAAAGATGAAATTGATATACACAAAGCCCTATTTCAAGAATTCTGAGACATTTTTGCCTAGTCTTATGAAGAAATGCCAGGAATCAATCCCGAAATTTTTTTTCATGAAATCAAAACATACACGAATGCTAAACCTATCAGACAAAAATTACGTCAGATACATCCATGAAAAGCTACTGCAATCAAAGCTGAAGTTGAAAAATTACTTCAAGCAGGATTTATTTATCCAATCCCTCTCATATATTGGGTATCTAATATTTTTCTTGTTAATAAAAAACAAGGAACAATTAGAGTATGTATCGATTATATGGATATAAACAGAGCTTGTCCAAAATACAATTATCCAACCCCTTATATTGATCAAATCATTGACGATTGTGCCAGAAGCGAAACATTTTCATTTATGGATGGATTTTCCAGTTATAATAAAATAAACATACTCCCTGCTGATCAACCAAAGACAACATTCAATTGTCCATGGGGAACTTTCAATTACCGTAAATTACTTTTTGGACTTAAGAATGCTGGGGAAACTTTTCAAAGGGCTATGTCCTATGCTTTTCATGACATTAAACACATTGTGCAACCTTATCTCGATGATCTACTTGCTCATTCCTTACACAGAGAAGATCATCCAACTCACTTACGAGAAATTTTTATGAGATGTAGGTATTATAAGATTCGCCTGAATTGGCACAAATGTGTTTTTGGTGTACAATCTGGTCGATTACTAGGATTTATCATTTCAAAAAAAGGCATTCGTGTCAATCCTTAGAAGGTTGAGGCTATTATCAATTTACCTCCTCCTTCCACACTTCGCCAACTCTAAAATTTGCAGGGGAAAGCAAACTTTCTGCGTAGATTCATTCCTAACTATGCTGAGTTAACCAAAGGTTTTACCAAGTTATTGAAACAGAATATTATTTTCATTTGGGACGAGATCACTGATAGATAATTTGATGCTTTAAAACATGTGTTGAACCATGCACTGTTATTACATCCACCCAATTACAACCTAGATTACTTTTTATACTTAGCAGCTTCTAATTCCACGATCAGAATGGTATTAGTTCATGAAAATGAATTTCATAACGAACATGTGATTGAATATCTCAGTCGAAATTTGAATCTGACTGAAATCAAATACTCACATGTGGATAAATTGGCCTTGGCAGTAGTTCAAGCTGTCCAAAGATTTCTTCATTACATACTGTTATGAAAATCAATAGTGATCTCTGATTGTAACCCTATGATGTATATTTTGACCAAACAATTACTAGGGGGAAAATACTCTAAATCGATAGTAATCATTCAAGATTTTGATTTAGAATTTGAAAAATATAAATCAAAGAAATCACTAATGTTCACCGAACTGATGTGTGACTTCCCAAATACTGAGACAGAAACTATGGTAGAACATCTGATCGCCGATGAATCTTTGTTTCTTATCAGTACCATTGATCCATGGTATGGAGATATCATCATTTATCTCCAAACCCAAAAATTTTGGCCTAAAATCTCACGTTCACATAGACGAAAAATCCATTTCCAATCCCAACAATATAATATTGTCGGCGACACTCTTTATCGTCGAGGTCCGGACTCTATTTTTTGGCGATGTCTTACTCATTGAGAAATTTGAAAAAGTTTTAGCAGTGCCACTGTTGAGCATGTGGAAGTTCTTGGGAAAATGTGAGAGGGGGTGAATCGGCATTTGAGATGGTAGAAAACTTTTTATCGAAGTATTTTTATGCATTTAATTCTTTACTTAGATCATTGCATCATTCATTCATCAGATGTTTAGTAAGCAGTAAGCATGAATAGAAATAACATAACAAACCATCAAACATAAGCAACACATATGAACACCATTATTTAAGGTGGAAACCCAATTTGGGAGAAAACCACCGCTGCTGTTATCTCAGTCTTCAATATTTATTATAAAGAAAACTTCTTACAATTTTATGCCGGCGCAGACTTATACCAGCACGCAGGCACCCATCTGTAGAAGGCTACCACCTTCTCTCGTTTTCCAGTCACCACTGGAAGGGAGCTCCAACCCCCTGATTTAACACCAGTTTGTAGAAAGCTTTTACTTTCGCACTGAAGGCTTCAATCCTCAGATCTACCAACTTTCTCTTAATTTCCTCATCAGATTTGCATCAGATCTTCATGAATTAATTTTCAGATCTTCCTAGAGATTCATCATTTCTAGATCTAGAGATCATATCCATAGGTGCATCATAGATTCAGATTCATCAGAGACAGAGTTCGATCATGCAGATATATCTTAAAATATTTATTCATTAAGAACCCCTCAATCTGCACACCATGAACCATAATGCACTTCTCCTTATATAGTTTTGCCTTTATTAATACCATGAGTCAATACCACCCAACCGCTGATGGTATTCCTGGACGGGATCAATTAGATAATCCAGCGGGGTCTACCCAAGCCCCCAAACAATTTCTCATTGTTTTATTTCCTTGGTTTTGGCAATTAGATAATTAATCTAAGGCTTTTTAATATCTCAATATGAGATTGAGATATTAATCCAAATTTCTCCTTTAGTAATGAAAAACCCTCAGCATACTTCGTAGACCTTCATATGTCGACCCCCAGGTTTATACGTTCCACCAACTTTGGAGTAAAAATGACGGCCCAATCGCTTTTCGTCATAATTTATATTTAATTTAAACAACCTTGGTTAAACCCGCAAATATTAATTTGAAAAGGCCCAATTAATATAATTTAAACTGGGCCCACATATATGATCAGCGACCCAATCAAATTCCCACTCCGTACTTTGGTTAATCTTCGCACATCTTCATCAAGTGATCACTGTCCGATGACTCCTTCCCAGATCAAAGGCGCTCAACAATTTCGCTGGGCATCCTGGGTCGAACAATAACGCGTGATGGCGCGCAGTGACAAGCGGTTTTGTGGAGTCGTACAGGGATGCGTGTCGCCTGTTCTATGGAATCGCTCCCCAACTCAGAGATATCGCTTATCACCGAAAGGCGGTGCGATATGGGCAATCCGGCCTCGCAAATCCGCTCGTGGTTTTGGAACATTGACCAACCCACGGTTAAGTTGGGTTACACTATTCCTTTTGGTCCCTTAACTCAGGTTCACAACTCGGGTTTATTTCAATAGAGTTTGGTCCAATATTGTGGTAGGGAGTTTCATAGTAATACTCCTCCGCATACTATAACGCGCTGCTTCATCAGGTTATACATTTCCTATTGCTCACTGTATCATGACCTTATACAGATTCACGAAACTACTCCTTCCACAGAGCTTATGATGTTAACAGACCATGCTTTCACAATGATTCATAATTTTCCACAGGGACTCAACTATCCTTCCTATTGAATTCTATCAAGAATATACATATAATTCATATAGAATTTAGAACCTTTTTCTGTTCGATGGCCTTTTTCTTCCTACACTGTCTCTGGACAACTCTGCTTCAATTCACTGCTTGTCCCTGCTCCTTGACTGATACTGCTCTCTGTAAATGCACTCTTCCTCTGTTCTTTTCTGCTATTGCCTAGTTACTATTTCAGATGCTCCTTCTTTGCCAATTCCTTTGCCATCAATGACAATATTTCCAACAATCTCCCCCTTTGGCATTGATGGAAATACTCTTCCTCTGTTTGTGTTATAGAAACCCCTCTTTGTTTTTCCTCCCCCTTTGACATCAATGGAAAAGGGTTGATCAATATCCTTTGGACCGACAATACCATGCTCCCCCTGAGATCATGCTGCATCTTTAAACATAATAGTTAATGAAAGAACAGAAATGACTTATACAATCAAGATCAGAAATTCTCAAGCATGAGATCAGACTACAACAAATAATTAGAGTGCCAAAAATGTATCCTTTCCACATGACCAATGCTCCCCCTTAACCTGTGCATCCAGAAATACCCATCAGCACAATTTGTCTTGAAAGATAAATGACATTTGTCGGCAAATGCCCATCTCGCGGTTTTCTGGGAACTACGCATATCATTAATCTTACCTTGTTAAGTAGATATGATCTTTTGCATGGTGGAGACTACTCCCAGCTTTTGTCTGAGATATTCGAATGCTTCCCTGCGTAATGGTTTGGTAAATATATCAACAACTTGTTCTTTGGAGGGAACATACTCCAACTTCACCTTTTGTTCAAGCACTTGTTCACGTCAGAAGTGATACTTGATGGGAATGTGCTTGGTCTTGGAATGCATAATAGGATTCTTAGAAATATTGATGGCACTTTTATTATCCAACATAATGGAGATAGGCGGTGAACATTTGATTTGAATGTCTTGTAAGGTTTGCATCATCCAAAGAAGTTGAGTGCAACATGATGTGGTAGCCACATATTCTGCTTCTGCTGTAGATAGGGAAATAGAGCTTTCCTTCTTGCTGAACCAAGATACTAACCGGGGCCCCATATAGAATGCACCACCACTAGTGCTTTTCCGATCATCAACATTTCCAGCCCAATCTGCATCAGTGTAAGCATGAAGAGTGAGATCAGCATTCTTTGGATACCATAGTCCAAAGTCTTGAATTCCTTGCGAGATATTTGAAGTTTCTTTTGACGACTGAAGGTGGACTTCTTTTGGATTAGCTTGGAATCGCCCACAATCCCAACTTCATGCATAATATCTGGTCTAGTCCCAGTGAGATAAAGTAGACTTCCTATCATATATCTTTAATGCCGGAGTTGATTCACCGTGGAGAATCATCATGAGAAGCTGAGATTACATGGGTTGTCATTGGTGTGCTTACGGTTGCATTCTTCCATGCCATACTTCTTGAGAATTTGCTTGAGATATTTTTCTTGTGACAGGAATATACCATCTGCAGATTGATGCACTTGCAAGCCACGGAAAGAATGTTAGTTCCCAAAGCAAAGACGTTTCAAACTCTTGCTGCATATCAGAAGCAAATTTCTGACTCATAGACTCTTCATTACTTCCAAAAATGATATCATCAACATATACAACCACAATCAAAAGTCTATCATTTTCAATTTTTGTGTATAGGTTGCTATCAGCAGACCCCTTTGAAAATCCTTGTTGGTGAAGATATTTGTCAAGACGATAATACCATGCCCTTGGAGCTTGTTTGAGACCATATAGAGCCTTTTTAAGTTTACAAACAAGATTTTCATCATTTCCCAAAATCAATCCTTCAGGTTGTTCTATATAAACTACTAGCCTAGATCCCCATTGAGAAAAGCAGATTTAACATCCATTTGGTAAACTTTGATTTGTTGGAAGCTTGAAAAAGCAAGAAACATTCTTATGGCTTCAAGTCTAGCTACAGAAGCAAAAGTTTCTTCAAAATCTATACCTTCTTGTTGAGCATACCCCTTGCAGACAAGTCTAGCTTTATTTCTTATAACATCCCCATTCTCATTTAACGTGTTTTTGAATATCCATTTAGTTCCAATGAAATTTTTGTCATGAGGTCTTGGTACTAATTCCCAAGTGTGATTATTTTCAATCTGATCAAGCTCTTCCTTCATGGATTGAATCCAACATTCATCTTTGCTAGCTTGATTGACATTGTGTGGTTCAATAGTGGATAGAAATGCCAGATAGCTAGAAGATCCTACAATAGTCCTTCTTGTTTGTACACATGATCCCTTATCTCCAAAAAGCTGAGATTTTGGATGATTCTTTTGAACATATTTGGATGGAGCCTTTTCAGATAAGTCATCTTCGGGTTCTTCATTGGGTTCACTGTCTATATCATTCCTATTTGATGTAGAAAGATATATGTCATCATCTTCTTCATCTATTGTTTGTTTTTCTTCTTTTGGAGCTGCAGGAGACTCATCAATAACAACATCAATGCATTCAACAATCTTCCGGAGTCTTTTATTGTAACATTTATATGCTCTACTCCTAGAGGAGTAACCAATAAGTATTCCTTCATCTGCTCTGGGTTCAAACTTGCCAAGTTTTTCATCATTATTTTTGATACCATGAGGCAAAACCGAAAACATAACAACATTAAGAGCTCTTTCACCAAGACGGGGACCCGAAGCTGTATGGTAAATGAGTTTCATTCGGACCATTCCCGAAACACCCCGTTTACCTTCCTTTTTCATCGCCTGAGCCCTAACTAGATAATCCAAAAACTCTAAAATGCTTCACAGTGGGAGGATTACCATACCAGAGTTCATATGGAGTTTTATCACTATTTACACGAACATGTACCTTGTTAAGAATATTTACCGCTGTATGTGCTGCTTCTCCCCAAAATGTGTCAGGTGTTCCGGAATCATCAAGCATAGCTCTAGCCATTTGTTGAACTGTTCTATTCATTCTTTCTGCTACGCCATTTTGTTGTGGAGTGCCAGCTACAGAAAACTGTCTTTTTATGCCATGTTGTTCACAAAATTCAAGGAATTCATCTAATGTATATTCTCCTCCTCGATCAGATCTAAGACACTTGATTTTTAGATCTAATTCATTTTCAACCAGTGCTTTGAAGATCTGAAATTTCTCAAATGCTTCATCTTTGTGTTTAATCAACCCAATCCAACACATTCTAGAGAAATCATCAATAAATAAGATATATTATTCTTCACCACGTGGTGACTTTTTCCTCATAGGTCCACATATGTCAGTATGAATGAGTTCAAGAGGCTTACTTGATGATCCTTCCTTGGCATTAAATTGTACTCTGGTTTGCTTACCGAATTGGCAAGATTTTCATATGATATTTTTAGGTAGAGTAATATTGGGAAGATCACGAACAGCTTTAAGTCTGCTTGATTTGTTGATTTGAGAGAAGCTCAGATGCCCCAACCTTCTATGCCATAGCCAGTTTTCTGAAGATTTACTCAAGTAACATTGTTCTTTGCAGTTCTTCAATACATACAGGTTGCTTGGAGTTCTTTTTCCTTTTATAATTGTTTTACCTGTATCGAGATCACGTACCACACATTCTTTTGAACTAAAGACAACTTCAGTTCCTTGATCACACATTTGACTTACACTTAACAGGTTATGCTTTAATCCATCTACATACATGACATTATTAGCTTTCACCTTTTCTTTTAGAAAAATAGACCCTTTCCCCTTAATAACAGCAGGAGTATCATTTCCAAATGTAACATTCTTCTCTTTTTCTAGAGCACTATATGCAAGAAGTTTGTTTTTGTCACCTGTCATGTGTTTAGAGCATCCACTGTCAATGTACCATTGATTTTCTTCACCTTCTACAAATAAAGCTATGCCACAATTTTCAACCTGTAATTCCTTCTTTTTCCACACTTTGGAGCTTGAAGGAAAATGATCTTTTGGCTGGACTTTGCTCCTGCATTCAGATTCTTCATGGCCAAATTTATTGCAATAAGCACATTCAACTTCATTTTGAAGAGGATAAAAGTTGTTATAGGTATTCTTCTTTGTTCCAATATCCATCCTTTTCTTTCTTGCTTCTCTTGTCATGATGGTTTTATATGCAACACATTGAACAGCTTTATGACCAAAATTGTGACATGAGAAACATTGTCCATTGAAGAAGAAATTTCTGCTATTATGAAATCTTCTACTTGAATTTACCTGTTGGTTGGTGTTTCTTTGAAAGGTATTCTTGTTAGTGTTTTTTGAATTGAGTTGGTCATGCTTTACTGTGAGGATTCTTTATTCCCTTGCTGAGTGGTAGAATGTTGGATATTGGCTGTAGCTGCTTTTAGATAATTTGGTGCTGAAGTCTGAGAATATTCTCTGATATATCCAAGACCTGTCTTTATAAAAGGAGAACGTTGTACCTTGATAATCTCATCTAAGGTTTCAGATCCTTTAGCAAATCTAAGATTCAAAGTCTTTACTTTCTCAATTTATTTTCTTAGACTTACTATTTCACATTCTAATTTCTCATTATGTTTCTCCTTTTCTTGAAGCTGGTTTTTCAGAGTCTCTATGGTTACTTTACTTTCTTCTAAGCATATTTTGAGTTGATTGATTTCATCAAAAAAATCATTGTCCTCTAAAGCATCCATAAAAGTATCCTTTTCTTCTCTAGACTCATTTTCAAATGCCATGAGAAGTCTAAGATCTTGTTCACATTCTTCCTCACTGTCTGATAACCCATCACTGTCTTCATGAGTATAGTAATTTTTTCTAGTGCTAAACCAATTCTTATTCCTTCTTGATACTTCCTTTCCTTTTTCATGTGTTTCTTTGTGAGGACACTTAGCAGCATAATGACCAACTCTTCCACAAGCAAAACATTTGAAAGGAAGCTTACCTCTGAACCGTCCTGTACCAAGTTGGAGTTTCTTTACAAAATTTACCTCATCTTCTTCTGATATATACCCTTATCCTTCTGTCTCTTGTACTTCCTTCCCTTTTGTAGAAGCTCTAAAGACGGCTTCTTTGACTTCAGATGGTCATCCTCTTCTCATTTCATATGCAGTTAGTATGCCATGAAATTGCACCACAGTAAGATTTTGAAGATCCTACTTTTCTTCAAGAGCAGAAAATTTTGACTCAAATTTTGTCGTTAGTGATCTTAAAACTTTCTCAACCAAAGTTGATTCGGTTATTGTTTCTCCCAGATTTCTCATACGATTTACGATATCATCATGACGTAAAAATAAATTGGCAATGCTCTCCTCATTATGCATTTTTAGATTCTCATATTGAATTCTGAGAGTTTGGAGTTTAGCACTTTTTACCTTTGCATCACCTTCATAACTTAGAATGATTTTCTCCCATATTGCCTTTGCTATATCCAGCTGCATGACTTTGACAAATTCTGATTCAGTTAAACTTCCCAATAGAGCATTGACAGCCTTTGCATTTGTTTCATAATTCTTTCTTTCCGTTGAATCTGTTGGTACTGCGGCTGGATATTGATATCCTTTTTCAATAATAGCCCATACATCTACTCCCAGAGACTGTAGATAAGATCTCATCCTTGTTTTCTAGAAGATTAAATTACTTCCGTTGAAGAGCGGAGGCCTGATAGAAGCTGTTCCATCTTGATTGCTCATCTTGTTTGATATTCCTTCTAGCGGTTAAAGCCTTTTCAGAAGGACCTGCTCCGATACCAATTGTTAGGAAAAATACTGAGAGGGGGGGGTGAATCAGTATTTAGAGCTGACTGAAAATTTTTTATCAGAAATCTTTTTATGCATTTAATTCTTTACATAAATTATTGCATCATTCATTCATCAGAAGATTAGTAGGTCGTAAGCATGTGCAGTAATAACAGAATGAACCATCACACATAAGTAACACACATGAAAACCAGTATTTAAGGTGGAAACCCAATTTGGGAGAAAACCACTGTTGATGTCATCTCTGTCTTCAATATTTATTATAAAGCAAACTTCTTACAATTTTAGTGCTGACGCAGACTTATACCAGCACGCAGGCACCCACCTGCAGAAGGCTACAACCTTCTCTCGTTCTCCAGTCACTGCTGGAAGGGAGCTCCAACCCCCTGATTTTAACACCAGCATATACTGGAAAAAAGCTTCCACTTCAATCCTCAGATCCACCACATTTCTTCAATTTATTTATCAGACTTGGGTCAGGTCTTCATTATTTCTTTGCAGATCTTCCTAGAGATTCATCATTTTCTCGATCTAGAGGTCTTGAACCTTCATCAACTCCATAGATGCATCATAGATTCAGCTTTTTCAGAAAACAGAGTTCAATCATGCAGATATCTCTTAAAGAGATTTATTCATTAACAACCCTTATTCATGCACACCATGAACCATAATACACTTCTCCTTATATAGTTTTTCCTTTATTAATACCATGAGTTAATACCACCCAACCGCTGATGGTATTCCTGGACGAGATCAATTAGATAATCCAGCGGGGTCTACCCAAGCCCCCAAACAATTTCTCATTGTTTTATTTCCTTGGTTTTGGAAAATAGATAATTAATCTAAGGCTTTTTAATATCTCAATCTGAGATTGAGATATTAATCCAAATTTCTCCTTTAGTAATGAAAAACCCTCAGCATACTTCGTAGACCTTCATATGTCGACCCCCAGGTTTATACGTTCCACCAACTTTGGAGTAAAAATGATGGCCCAATCGCTTTTCGTCATAATTTATATTTAATTTAAACAACCTTGGTTAAACCCACAAATATTAATTTGAAAAGGCCCAATTAATATAATTTAAATTGGGCCCACATATATGATCAACGACCCAATCAAATTCCCGCTCCGTACTTTGGTTAATCTTCGCACATCTTCATCAAGAAATCACCGTTCGATGACTCCTTCCCAGATCAACAGCGCTCAACAATTTCGCTGGGCATCCTGGGTCGAACAATAACGCGCGATGGCGCGCAGTGACAAGCGGTTTTGTGGAGTCGTACAGGGACGCGTGTTGCCCGTTCTATGGAATCGCTCCCCAACTTGAAGAAACCACTTATCTCCGAAAGGCGGTGCAATATGGGCAATCTGGCTTCGTAAACCCGCTCATGGTTTAGGAACAGTGACCAACCCAGGGTTAAGTCAGGTTACGCTATTCCTTTTGGTCCCTTAACTCAGGTTCACAACTCGGGTTTATTTCAATAGAGTTCGGTCCAATCATGCGGTAGGGAGTTTCATAGTAATACTCCTCCGCATACTATAATGTGCTACTTCATCAGGTTATACATTCCCATTGCTCACTGTATCATGACCTTAGCAATCAAATGTTCGGCAATGCATTACATGGAGAGAGATACTAGTATCAATGAACAATAATTCGTGTAATCGATAACGATTTGTCCAATCAATACTCCTCAAAATTACCTTATACGGGTTCACGAATCTACTCCTTCCACAGAGCTTATGATGTTTACAGACCATGCTTTCACAATGATTCATAATTGTCCACAGGGAATCAACTATCCTTACTACTGAATTCTATCAAGAATATACATATAATTCACAGAGAATTTAGAACATTTTTCTGTTCAATGGCCTTTTATTTTCCCTGTTGTCTGCGGAACCTTTCTGTTTAATTCCTTTACTTGTCTGCTCCTTAGTAAAATCACTCTCTATAAATACGCCTCTTCTCTATTCTTCTCTACTACTTTCTAATTCTTGTTTTAGATGCTCCTTCTTTGCCAATTCCTTTGCCATCAATGAAAATATTTCCAATAGTATTCATATGTCTGGGTGTGCCACAGCCCAAAAGATATTGCGCGCTGGTTATTTTTGGCCTTCGTTATTTAAATATCGTATTCTAGTTGTTCGAAAATGCCACAATTGTCAGATCTTTGATCGTAAAATGCGTGCACCACCAGCTCCTCTTCACCCAATAATTGTTTTCGGTCCTTTTTCAAAATTGGGCATTCACTTCATTACGTGTAACCCTCACTTGGCCGGGGGGCATGGGTATATTATTCTTGTAGTAGATTATTTTACCAAATGGGCCAAGGCGATGCCTACATTTGCGGTAGATGGCAAAACTGCAGCTATTTTTTTATTCAATCACGTGATTGCTCGATTTGGTGTACCCCAAGCTATCATTATTGGTCATGGGAGCCATTTTCGAAACATTATGATGACCGAACTTTTCGACCAACTTGGCCTACGCCACAATAGTTCTACACCATATTAACCGCAGGCTAATGGTAGGTTGAAGCTGTAAATAAAATTTTAACCACCATGATCAAACAGATTATTGGAATTCATAAATCGAATTGGCATACCATGTTTTTTTCAACACTTTGGGCATACCAAACCTCAGCAAAAACCGCAACAGGTTTCACTCCTTTTTAGCTGGTTTACGGTTTAGAAGCTGTGTTATCGATTGAATGTGAGATACCGTCACTCAAATTAGCCATAGAGTTACTACCAGCTACCTATGAAGAGTAAAAACACTTTTTATACTTAGCTCAATTAGATGAGACTCGGCGCACCGCTGCATTAGCTATCGAGGCTCATAAAAAACGAATGAAAGCTCAGTATGATAGGAGTGTTACACCTCGTGTTTTTTCAGAGGGTGACCTAGTATTGGTATATGACCAAACTAATGATAAACTAGGAGCTGGGAAATTTTAACCCATGTGGCACAGTCCTTATATTGTCAAGCGAGTGCTTGCAAAAGGGGCAAATGAATTGACTGATTATGACAGGGTCTCTTTATACAAACCCAGAAATGGGCTTTACCTGAAGAGATATTATGCTTAAATCTTGTGTGGAGATCTTATTTGTATATTAGTTCTTTTCGTAGCTAGTGTGCCTTAGATTAGAAGAGTGTGCCTAGGTTAAGTTTGTTTTTATCCCTACTTATCTGGATTACTCTTGATATTGCAGATGTCGACATCCCTTCAAACGTATATTGGTTTTGCTAATGGTGCTTGTCATTGTACATGGAATATTTCTTCCGCAACCTAGGTTATTTATTCACCCACTGATGAGTTAATATCTATGCATGGGGTAAGCCTCAGTCAAACAATGAATAATATTGTAGAATATAGCACAATGATTGAGTTATTATCTGAATCCATCTCATTTTGTTGTGAAACCGAGTTCTAAAAATAGAAGAAAAGAGATATCAACGCCTTAGAAATAAGCCACTTCGAGGGGGCAAGCTCCAATACATTACATAAATGAACAATTCTTGGATGATACAATTTACAAAACCTCCTTTCTATATATAGGAGTCCATGGGGCCATAATGTAATCTAGTGGGCCACAATGTAATCCTAGCCGACCTAACAATAATAATTTAAGGGCACAATAATAACAAAATGGGGGTTACAAGGGTACAATAATAACAATAAGGGGGTTAAACTAACAACAATAAGGGACTATACTAGTAATATAGGGACCTAACATGCCCCTCTCCTTCAAAAAAGTGTTGTCCTCAACGCTTGAGTAGCTCTGGGTGCTTCTGTATAAAATTCTCATCCTCCCATGTAGAATCTTGAGTGGGTAAGTTCTTCCACTTGATGAGATACTTTGAAATTGATCGATTCCGTAGTTGTCGAGTTCTTGTTTCCATGACCTCTTCTGGTTCCAATATGATTTTTCCTTCCTCATCAAGTTCTGGCAATATTGTTTGAACTGGAAGATTTTCTCCTATAACCTTCTTTAAGCATGAAACATGGAAAACTGGATGTACTCGCGAAGAAGTAGGAAGCTACAATTTGTATGCCATAGTACCAATCTTTTGCAACACCTTGTAAGGACCATAGTACTTTGGCGATAATTTATTATCCTTCTTAGCTTGCTTGAGGGACATTTGTTTGTATGGTTGTAGCCGTAAAAATACCCAATCTCCTACATCAAAACTTCTCTCGCTGCGATGTTGATATGCTTGTTGTTTCATTCGATTTTGTGCCAAATTCAGGTTATCCTTTAAGAGTTGGAGAACTTCTTGCTGATGCTCGATGTGATCTTCGACTGCTTGAACCTTCGAATTTTCCCTTAAAGATGATGTAATCGATGGTGGATGATATCCATAAAGTGCCATAAATGGGGTCATTTTTGCTGCAGTATGGAAGGAAGTGTTATACCACCATTGAGCGAGAGGTAACCACTTGACCCATTGTGTTTGTTTATCAGATACAAAACAACGAAGATATCCTTCCAAACATTTATTTACTATCTCGGTTTGACCATCGGATTGAGGATGATAAGATGAGCTATGAGCTAATTGAGTACCCAAACAAGAAAATAACTCCGTCCAAAAATTTCCAGTAAAAATGGGATCTCTGTCGCTCACAATAACCCTTGGGTTTCCATGTAGCTTTTGAATTGTGTCCATAAATGTAGTAGCAACTGTACTTAATTTAAATGGATGAGGTAATGCACAAAAGTGTGCATATTTGGTAATTATATCAACTACCACCATGATGACACTCTTTCCTTCGGACTTAGGTAAACCTGTGATAAAATCCATTGAAATCTCCTCCCAACGTTGACTTGGAATGGATAAAGGTTGTAGAAGTCTCGGGGTTTTAATTGTCTCAACTTTATTCTGCTGGCAAACCAAACATTCCGCCACAAACTTTTGAATATCAGATTTAAGGCCATCCCAAAAAAATTCTTTCTTCACCCTGTGGTAAGTTTTTAAAAATCCTGAGTGTCCTCCTAAAGGAGAAGTGTGCAATTCCAAAAGAATATTTTGTTTTAATTGGGAATTCTTACAAAGATATAAGCGATCTTTGTACCATAAGGAATCATTTTTCCAACTAAATGTATCAGATGTACTAGGATCTTGCTGCAACTTTTGAATGAGTGTCCACACTTTTTCATCCTTCTTCCATTCATCTCTTGCTTCGGTTATCCAATCTGGTTGGATAATAGAAATGGCACAAAGAAATGCTTCCACCTCTTCATTCTTTCTTGAGAGTGCATCTGCAACAACATTTAGCTTCCCTTTTTTGCATATTATTTCAAAGTCATAACCCAACATCTTTGTGACCCATTTTTGCTGCTCTTCTGAAGATAGTCTTTGTTCCAAAAAGTGTTTAAGACTATGATGATCAGTTTTTACCTTGAAGTGTCTTCCCATTAGGTAAGTTCGCCATTTCTTTAGTGCATGCAATATTGCTAACATTTCCTTCTCATAAATAGGTTTCTGTAAATACTTTCCTTTGATTGGACGACTTTCAAAAGCAATGGGTCTTCCTTCCTGCATTAAAACTGCACCAATTCCATTTCCTGAGGCATCACATTCCACAACAAAGGTTTTTGTGAAGTCTGGTGTAGCTAAGACCGGTGCTAGGCACATTGCCTCTTTAAGACGTTCAAAGGCCTTAGTTGCTTCAGGAGTCCATGAAAATGCATCTTTCTTCAATAAAGTTGTTAGAGGTGCTGCTATTCTCCCATAATTCTTAACAAACTTGCGATAATACCCTGTTAACCCGAGAAATCCTCGCAACTGCTTTATGGTTGTGGGGAATTTCCATTCCTTAATGGCTTTAATTTTGTTAGGGTCTACCTTGACACCCTCGTGAGATACAATATGACCCAGATATTCCACCTCTTGTACTCCAAAGAAACATTTGGATGTTTTTGCATACAATTATTTCTCCTGCAATAGTTTGAGCACCCTGTCAACATGTTGAACATGATCCTTCCAAGACCTGTTGTAGATTAGTATATCATCAAAAAATACTAGCACAAATTTTCTTAGGAAGGGTTTGAAAATGGAATTCATCAACCCTTGAAATGTAGAAGGTGCATTGGTAAGGCCAAAAGGCATGACCAAAAATTCATAATGACCCTCATGAGTTCGAAATGCTGTTTTTGGAATATCTTCAGTCTTCATTCTTATTTGATGATATCCTGAGCGAAGATCCAACTTGGTAAAATAAATTGCTCCATGTAATTCATCCAATAATTCATCAATCACAGGAATGGGAAATTTATCTTTAATGGTTAGCTTATTGAGCTCCCTATAATCCGGACACATTCACCATGATCCATCCTTCTTGTGTACCAATACTACAGGAGCAGAGAAAGAACTTTGACTAGGTTGAATTATACCCGCCTCTAACATTTCTGCAATCATACGTTCAATTTCGCTCTTTTGGACGTAAGGATATCTATAAGGCATGATGTTTGGAGGAACACTTCCTGGAATCAAATGAATAGCATGATCATGATCACGAATAGGTGGGAGTCCTTTGGGAGTTTCAAACACCTTTGAATGATTGTCCAAGACTTGTTGGAGATCTGCAGAAATAGATGATTTTGATGTTGGAACTTCTAGTGAGCATAATTGTGCAATTACGCCTCGTTGTTCTTTCTTTAGAAGTTTTGTCATGACATTAGAGCTTATTATCCTTCCTGGCTTCCCTTCAATACCCCGTAATTCGACTTCCTTTCCTTCTGAAAAAAATTTCAAGAAAAGTTCTTGAAAATTAAAAGCTACCGTCCACAAAGATTGTAACCATTGTACTCCTAGTACAACATCAGCACCTCCCATAGGAATGGAAAGCATTGGACTAGTCAATACATATTCCCCCATGGTTAGATTGATATTATGGCATTTTCTAGAGAAATTTATAGTTCCTCCATTTGCAACCATCACTTGACATTCTGGTGCTGGGTATAGGAAACAATTCAATTCCTTGGCTACCTTACAATGAATAAAATTATGGGTACTACCTGAATCAATCAACACTATTACCTTTTTCTTCTTGATATGTCCTTCTATCTTAAGATTTTGAGGAGTGGTAATTCCTGCCAATGCATTACATGATATGGTCAGACTCATTTCTTCCTCTTCTAGGGTTGGTTCCTGGTGTATACCCTCTTCTTTTGAAAATTATTGTTCATTTTCTTCTTCCTCTTCACAATCTATGTAAAATAATTTCTTCTCAGCACACTTATGACCTTTAGTGTATTTTCTATCACAACTGTAGCAAAGCCCTTTTTCTCTTTTTTCTTCCAATTGTTATGGTGTCAACCTTGTAGGTTGTGGAAATCTAGGCGTAGCAACACTTCCTTCTTTATAGAATTGAGTGGTAGGCTTCCTTGTCGCCATTATTTTACATTCAACTTTTCTTGCCAACCTGAATGCCTTCTCCAATGAATCCAGTTCCAAAACACGAACTTCATGTTGGATGTTATCCTTTAAAGTGCCTATGAAGAGATCGATCCTGTGTTCCTCTGGAATATCAGTTACCCTTATATTCAATTTTTGGAAGTCCTCAATGTGCTGCCCCACTAAACCCTTTTGTTTGAGATTTATCAATTGGCTAAAGAAGGTGTTGCTCTTTGTATCCTCATAATGTGCTATCATTTCTCCGTAAAAATTGACCAAGTGACAATTTTTTTACGGGAGCAAAGCCATCAATACCATACAAATGTATTTTGTTCTAAATGTAAAGTTGCAATGCGTACCTTTTGTGTGTTTTGCACATTATGGAGATCAAAATATTGCTCCATCTGTAGTATCCATGTTACAGGATCCTTTCCATCAAATTTCCTCATATCCATTTTTGGAATATGGTGGTTCTTCCTTCCAACATTAGAGTTTATGAAATCATGATTAAAATTTATTTTTTTCTCATCATAACTTTCATCTACTATCTTTTCACCATTAGGAAACATTTCTTGTATCAACTTTGTCAAACCTTCCATGTCTGCTTTTAGATCCTTCTTCATGTTTTCCATTTTTTCATCGATCTTAGCTTCCATGTCATCAATCTTAGATTCCATGCCAGCTTCCATGCCATCCATATTATCATCCATGCCATCCATGCCATTCTTCAAACCATCCATATTAGATTCCACACCTTTCTTCAAACCATCCATCTTATTTTCCATGCCTTTCTTCAAAACTTCCATGTCATTTTTTGTTTCCCTTTGCGAGAGTGAAATTTGTTGCACTTGCTTTTGTAATTTTGATATGTCATGTTGCAATTATTTGTCTTCATGAGTCATAGTAGAGCCTTCTAAAGGCTTAATGGGTGTTGAATTATTTTTAGGGGCCATTTTAGAATCCAATAATGGTATTTATTCTACAATATGCCCTTGGAATCAATTCAACTTTATTCTTAAAACAAGACTTATGCAATTCGGAAAAAAATACACACCTTTTACTTTCTTTTGAGGAGCTCGATATTGAAATTGAATTATCTCTATAATTGTAGATCCTCAATATCTAAAATTCAGCCCTGTAGTATCCCTCTTAAGCTTATTTCAAATGCCATAGGTCTGATCTAATTTGGATTCTTCAAGACAAATTTATGTCCAATCTCCTACATTGACCCAATTATGGACTGATTCAGTAGAGCGAACTTGTAAAACTTGCCACGTGTCATTGTTCCCTCTTTTGGCTCTGAAATTGATAGACAAAAAATTACAGTCCGTGTACTTGCGGTTAATTTTTACAGCATTCCAATCTGATGCTCAGAGAGAGAGTTATGAAGATTTTCCCATGATCACCTCTTTGAGATGAAATTCAAAAACCTGAAAAATCCCTAACTTCCACAGATCATATCTCCGCCAATATTGTGAACCAAGATTTGAAATTTTGCGATATTTCTCCTCAGGATTTCGGCTTCGCACTCTAAAAATTTCATCTTATGAACCTTCGTAGAAACAAATTTATAGAGAAAATTCCATGATGACTTGTTTAGGTTAAATTCAAGAGCCTGCAAAATGACCTACCTTCCACAGATCATATCTCCAGAAATATTGTGAACCAAGCTCTAAAATTTTGCGATGATGTTCCTCTGGATTTTGGCTTCGAACTCTAAAAATTTCAGCTTCTCAACCTTCGTAGAAAAACGTTATAGAGAAAATGCCACGATAACCTGTTTGGAGCAGCGAAACCCTAGAATCCCAAAACTCTGATACTAAATGTTGTGAAACCAACTCCAAAAATAGAAGAAAAGAGATATCAACGCCTTTGAAATAAGCCACTTCAAGGGGGAAACCTCCAATACATTACATGAATGAACAATTCTTGGATGATACAAATTACAAAACCTCCTTTCTATATATAGGAGTCCATGGTGCCATAATGTAATCCTAGCCGACCTAACAATAATAATTTAAGGGCACAATAATAACAATATGGGGGTTACAGGGGTACAATAATAACGATAATGGGGTTACACTAACAACAATAAGGGACTATACTAGTAATATAGGGACCTAACACATTTGGAATTCAACGTTTGATCTTTAGGTTAGATTCTGAACTCATTGTATTACATTTAAATCGAGTATACGCAATTAAAAGTCCAGTATTATTGAGATTATTTTTGAAGGTACGTCTCCTGGAACGAGAGTTTAATTACATTGAATATCAACACATTCCTAGAAATTTAAACACATTGACTGATGCATTAGCTACTAGTGTTATAAACAGCCATTTGCAACATTAAAGTAATAAATCAAAGCAACATTTGATAAACATGTTGAACAGATAGCCAGAAATAGTAGTAATTTCATAGAGTAGGGTAATGTTTTCAAAAAATATTACATCTTCCTCGATTATAGGTTTAAAACACCTTATAATCGGAAAAAATAGTGATACAAAAAACAAAAATGTCTTAGTTCGCACAATCATCCACTATCCATGGTGGTGATCATGATAGTAAACAACAGCTCAAGCTACTTTATTCGGGAATCTCTTGAACTGACCAGGAACTCCAATAACATGTCTCTGAAGATGGAGAGGGACATAATCTATTGAAGTCTTTGGGATATCCAAGGCCAACCGCTCTAGGTTGTGTTCTAGGTTAGTGAGAATCTTAGGTGCCTGATCCTGTGGTGCTACAATAGGCTCTCTTTGCTTCCTGTCGAAGCGACGGAGCGTGGTTGGCCTACGTTGACCAACATCTACATTTTAATTTTTTTTTCATCAGTATTGGATGATTTAAGCAAAAATAAATAAAAATTAGAATTTATAACTTATCAAAATTATTCTTACCTGAGTAATCCCATTGTGTTCTCGGAGGAAGGGACATCTCTCGATCACCATGGAAGTCTTTCCCGGCATATGGGAAATCTTCTATGGCGAAGATTTGGTTCTCCAACCAATGGAAATAAGCTGGTGTGAAACGAAAAATATCACCGCCCTCGCTATGACGGGCCATCAGTGCAACCCATCGAACCATCCGAGGCTCCTTGAATCTACCATGATCAACTGAGCTAAGCTGCAGGGCAAGTGAAGGAATTTTGTCCGGAGCAAATGTGACAACAATAGCTCCATACCCAAAGTTTTTCAACTTTGAGTTCTTTGCCCTGGTCAATTGGCCTTTTACGTTGGCCAATACTGCCTCACACCAACTGAAAATGGTGCCTCTGAAACAATCAACAGAAGTCTGCATCTGGGATCTAGTAGCAACCGGGTTACAGTAAACACAACCACTTTGAATTCAGGATGGATTATGGTTTTTATATCAATGCATTTATCTTTGGGATCCGCTTCCTCATTGCAGAACTCTTGCTGAAGGCTAGTGACAGATTGACCACCTGCCCTAGCCCCAGACAAAGATATTGGTTCACCTCTCTTTGATAAACTAGTAAGAAAATATATATCTTCCAGCTCGATTTCGAGCCGGTGATCTCTAACTATGAAGTAGTGTTCCTGGACGTCCCATTTGTTTACTAGCGAGGTGAGTAAGTATACTTGGGCCCTCATACCCTAAATAGCCAGAATTTATATAAACCACATTCCCTCAACACATGCAATGTGGGCACATGTACCATTGCAGCCTCATCAACCTCTTCATGTTCACATTCACTCCACTCAAGCATTGTAGATATTCTGTAATGGGTAAATTGGAAGATTAGAAACAATTTGAGTGAAAAAATTTGGTTTATTTTGGGAGAATCAATCATTTTATTTTCTTCACGGTGCCTCCACACCTTTTTCACAGAAACAGTGCGAGGATATTCACGCGTCCTGTACAAAAGTGCGGGACCACAACAATTTTCTCTTTGAAAAATTGTCGAGGTCCGCAGGTGTCATGTGAATTACCTACGGAGCCTCATGAGCGAAATTTTGAACATATTTTTCTCCTAAAAAATGAATTCAAGACCTAAATTAAGAAAGTGAGAGGAAAAAAATGAATGTGAGGATGATGTGGATTACCTGGAGCTGACGATTTTCGATTCTGACGGTCGAATTTTCCGTAATCTCCTCTAGAATGTTTTTCACCAAAAGCTCTCAACTTTCACTCTGGAATCAAATGGTAAAAATGATTTAGAAAAACTCCTTTTTATAAGATTTTTTGAATAAATGAAATATAATTTCGTTTATTTTCCACTTTGAAAAGCTGTTTTCCGAAATATTTTTATTAATCATAAACAGGTATGTTTAATTTTTGAGTTTTTTTTACAGAATACGGGATTTTTTCGGTAAAATGATAATTTTTGACAAAGGAGTATACTTTTTATCACTTTTTCAAACTCAGTAAAAATTATGAAAAAGTGAAACTTATGAGTACATTTTTATCCCTTTTTCGAACTCATTAAAACTTATGAAAAAGAAAAAACCATGAGTACATTTTTATCCCTTTTTCGAACTCGTTAAAACTTATGAAAAAGTGAAATCTTGAGTTCTCTTTTAAGCCCTTTTTCAGATTCTCTAAACATGAAAAGATTTCCGAGTACTTGAATATTCAAACTCGTTAAAGGAAATGAACAGTCGTCCTTTTAGTATAAGTTAACCCCTTTCCGGAATGAAATGGACTATTTATGAAAAAGGTATACATTGAATTATCATGGTCAATAGAGTTCTCTCCTATATTATTTTATCCTTTTACGGGCTTGAGAGACTAAATTTATGAAAAATTACACCCACAGAGTTTCCTTATGTTTTTCTTCTCACTCCCTAAGATTGAAAAACACCGAGTTTCTCCTATACTGGACTCATTAAAATTTAACAGTTAAGGACCTGTAAACTATAAACATGAAAGAACCACTCCTTCTTAGGGTTCGATTTTATACTAAGTTGGACTCATCCGAAGGGTGAGCTTATAAAACAAGAAAATGTTATCCTCCTCAAGATTTTCAAAAAATAAAGAGGTACTTACCAAAAATGGTGGGGGGAAAAGAGAGAAAATGGATCCAGTTGTTTAACTTTGATTAAAAGCAGCATACCACTCTTGAAAATGACACTTTTTGTCACACTTCTACCTGGTTTGGGAAAATACTTTGCCTATCAGTTAATCAAACCACATTTAAAGTCTTCAGCCGGTTTCTGAGTATTAGATTTAGGTCAATTTTTACCAAACCATCTGCAATATCGTTATCTGTTCAAAAGGACAGTTCAAACAAACCATTCATCTGCAAACATATGTCTCCATTCACGTTGACCATCCCTGAGTCAATCCTTGCAAAATATTTCTACAAAACTTGATCTAATGGTTTCGTGTCGTGGGATTTCCTACGACGAGTCACTTTCTATCGAAGACAGCTCATCATCTAGTAAGTTGATCTAGAATCCTATCAGTAACTTGGAATCTACATGCCCTAATAGCAGATTTCTTGCCTTCGACGACAAGTTACATCATTGACCTCAGATCGGATGATTCTATGAAGTGTTTGACTTCAAATCATTTATTCACACTTCATGGATTGTACTGATTACTTTGAGAACCATTTTCATTATTGGTGGTTTCTCTCACACTTTTTAACAGTTCACATCATTGACTGGTAATCAAGTGGTTTCTGCCATGTTCGACTTCAACACAATCAATCACATGGATAGAATCGTACTAGTTCAGGAAGCAGAAATCAAGACCCTGGATCTATTTTCCACCATCCAAGCTGCGAGGAGTTTTATTGTTCATTATGCAGTAGAATATTCATGACAGATAGCTGTGTCCATACCGTGTCTACTATTGATGTAATATTAGAATCATTTCTATATCAGAACATTTTAGTTAAGTTTTGATTTAGTTAGTTTTTGATATGAGTATGGGAATTATTACCTCAGTGATGATATATATATGTTTGCATTGAATGTTTTTACAGGTTCCAACCAGTGTCCACAAGCCAATCCTGGGAATGATAAAGCACTTCACTCTTCAAATCATCTCAGACTTCGCGCTTTAGGGGGAAATCTGTTACACATTTTTTGTCACCATGACATTTTACTATCTATATGGATTCATCAATAGCTATATAATGCTCCCTTAGAAGTCTACAACCCTAAATTTCCTAAACCAAGTCCTGAATTTGGAGAAAATCTTGTAAAAATCATAAAAACACTTGTACCTCACTTTTCCTTAGCCTTACCTGCGGCACCGCATCCTTTTGCTCTAAAAACTATGGAGCCGGCTGCATGTTTTCTTCATTAAAAGTGTGGACCCATGTAAAATTTAAATTGAAGGCGAAATTAAATTCTAGAAGCCTAGCTGGTTGAATATTCTCCCTGCTGGAAGCTTCTAGAAGGCGTTATCCAGTCGAAGTCTTACTCCCTCCATTTATCTTGAACATTCATTCCTTCATAAAATGAGCCTATTCCTTGGTATTTGGAACTTAATCCCTTGATAAGTGGACTCTATCCCTTTAATTTTGGAGCTGTAACCATTTTTTTTCTCCTATAAATTGAAGCTTTGGATCAGTCTCAAGGGTACATGCTCATATATGCAAAACTTCTCTATTCATTTTGTATACACTTTGTACTTTCTTTGTACTTGGTAGCTATGATAGAGAAGGGAATTGCTGAAGAATCATACTCTTTTTCTAGCTGCGATAACGATTACGTACTCATAGTTAGGCAGGTTCAAAGAGTCGAAGGGCTTGTCAGACCAAAGGAAAATGCTTGTTCCAGACCCCCAGAAGGACCTGTATGACATCAAGGTGAACACGATTGTAAGAATCCTTCTTTTATCTAAAGATAATACAATTGGATCCTGCTTTCTAAATAAGTTGTTTATGTGTTTACTTGAATGACTTATTTCTTAAATTCCTTGATCATTAAGATAGATTTGTGATTTGTGAATTAGTATATGTTGCACATGCTTTTGATTCTCTTCCATGTTTTTTTTTGCAGATCTTGAGAATTGACTGTTTGGAGCGATAGGAAAGAAGAATTCAACTAGCATTGGATCACAGGTAGGTCCTTTCTTCATCATAGAAAATTCTAAATTACATATAATCTAGAGAAAGTAGTTTACATTTGTCCTGTTTGTTTCTAACTGTCCCTGTGATACTAGGGAGATCTTTCTTGTTCGAAAGAATGATTTATCTACCTAATATTCCCACTTTTTATTTCACCCTATTGATTACATATCCTACCCCAAAATATAAAAATCCCGACCCACATACATTACATACCCCTTCACATGACTCATCCCCGGGCCCCACCTATCAAAACACCCCAATTCATTCATCCGCCCGATCATAACCAGTTAGATCCAACGACCAATAGAATCTTTCACACCCCCAACTGCTCAGAGTTTAAAGCCATTGGGGGGTTGCGAAATGGGTGGTTTTGCAACCCTGCTCCCCTGCTACGTGGCAGCCCCGTGTCTTATCACATCCTTAGTCCAAAAACCACTTTACCGCTTTTTACCATGCGATAACCCTCCATACCACTATTTTTTTATGGGACGAAACTAGCCTTGTTTGAATTTAACCTCTGCGCCCAATGTTTAACCACCTTTGGTTAAAAGCCATAAAGCTCACCTGAAAGAAGTTTTTTCCCTTATTGTTGTTTATATGAGAAAATTGTTTGATTACACAACAGAATCATTGCCGACCTATTGTAAAGCTAATCCAAACCATAATTCAAGCTTATTGTTATCAGAACCTTAGCTGACCTAGTTTAAATACATTGCTGACTCATAGTTGAAGCGTTATAAGACCAAGGAAATCCCCTGTTGCTTCAAGAACCCTTTCTACAGACTGAAAACTCCATTTCACAGGTAATCCTAAGCCTCCCGAAGCCATTTATTAAGACATAAAGTAATAAACTGCTAATTGAACAAAGTAAAATGGCCTCACAGAGCATCATCTTTGTTAACCCTCTGCAACCACCTGTAATTGATGTTGAACACACTCCCCTAGCAGACAAAGATTTCAAAATTAGTGACACACTCATTGATTTCAACCTCCTAGATCTTCATTGTTGGAGCCATGATAAATTCATGGACCAGGTTGATGATATCCACCTTTGGGACTCAAACCTACATAGGTATATTTTCCCACATACCTTCCAATTTACAAAAATCATCAGACTCTGTCAAATCAATTATTTGGCCAATGAAAGAGTCTTAGTAACCCCCAAAAAGGATATTTTGTTCATAATCACTGCAGAATCAATAAACCAGATGCTACAGATCCAACCTAAGCCTGATGAAGCCCCATTGTCTACTAAAATCCTCATTGAATTATATTTGAAGCTGGACTTTCCCAAGAGGTTTGAAATCTTCTAAACGTTTCTTCCTCCATCAGTAGAAACTCCAAAGAATAACCCTCCTTACTTAGTTTCAATTTTTTCAAAGAGAACCAGACATATTGTCACAATGTTGTCTTGCATTTTAGGGTACTTCACAGATGAATATGTAGATGCCTCAATCCTAGGTTTTATGTCCAGGACAACCTCTAGCTTTTAAATTTAACTTTTCTCAATAGCTATCAGATATCCATGAGAAATTAGTTAAATTACCAGAGGAAGGAGTGTTTAAGTATTCATCACTTTTGTTTCATTTTCCCCTTTATTTCCAATCTTAAAGGTTTACAATTAGCCTTCAAAAATTGGACATAGAGGGTAACCCTCAATCTTTAGTATTTTAGACTTCTTTGATCAGAAAGGATTACAGAATTTAGCTACAAGGACTTCATTGATTCATTTATTCATCCAGATGTCAACATGTTAAGAAGCAGCAATCAACCTAGGGTCAGTGAAGAAATAAAGAAAGTATTTCAGTTTTCTGAACAAAGTAGAATAGGAGATTGGTATTTATACCAGAACTACACTGAAATTAGGGTGTATGGATGTCATCTCACTCCATACAAGCTGCCCAAATACCTCCCAATGAGGTTTTTTTCATTAGAATATATCGGGCAGATCCTAAACTCATATGAAGTGAATTTCCTGTCAGAAAAGAATAAAACTCAGTTTAAAATTAAGAACCATCTTGGCCCTTTCATTTGCAATGATAGGAATGATGGTCAACAAGCAGATAAGTGTTTGCAGGAATTCAATTTCAGTGATAGTTTCAAATGGAAATATGATCCTTTGGGAGTTATCAGTAAACTAAGAGTCAAATTCAAATTGACTCCTTTTGTTCATGAGTCCAAACCATAGATTAAAAATTATTCCAACCAACCTGAGTGGTTGGAAAATACTTTGAAATAGGTGGAGAAACCAGTTGAGACCAGTTCAGTCTCGAAAACTCCAGCCCCACAAGATAGGAAATCAAAGATAATAATAGAAGAAGGCTCATATTCTGCTGAGACCACTACTGATACTAAATTCAAACTAATGTACAGGAAGAATCCCAAGCTAAATCCAGTAAATGAACAAGAAGAGATTGTTGATACAATTGAGATTATTGATACAGATTTAACTGTTAGGGATAATGCACCCCCTACTATTTAAGAGGAAACACATCAGCCATCTACCTCTAGTGCTCAAATCATTCAGAATAAGCATAATGTATAGGTCTCTTCATCAAGCAAACCAATAGAAAAAAAAACATAATGGAGAATTATAAATAAATGAAACTGAAGAATGAGGCAGTGAAAACTGTGACTTATGCCCAATATTGGAAACACACTCCTAATGACCAGAACAGGTTTCTTTCAGCCTTTGATTATAAAACCAGGAAGATTCAAATGACCCTTTTACAGCCAACAGTGCAGGCTCAAAATTCATCAACAAACTACAGGAAAAAAACATTTGAAATTATGGCTTAAGATGTCGATCCTACAGATAAAATTGAATTTCATAAACAAGTAGGAGAAATGCTATATTCTACTATGACCAACAAATCTATTAGTGTACAAAAACTATAGAATTCTCTAGAGAATATCAAATCATAGTTAAAACTAGAGAACGCTTCCTCACAAGCCAAGGATAATAGAATTAAAACACTTCAAGAATTGGTCATAGAGGTTGGATATGATCCCAAGAATATCAAAGAAGTTGAGGAACTTATCAAAAAGAAGAATGCAGACATTGCTACATTGAAGAAGAAACTGAAATTACCTCCCACTGAACATCCACAAACAAAATAAGTTTTAGAGAATGAAGGCCATAACGATGAAATGATGAATCTCATCATTCAGTTTACTGCTCAACTGAAAGAGATGGAGAATGAGATGGATAAATTAGTGCAGGAAAATAAGGCAAGAATGGAAGCAGTTATAGTTACTTCCATTCCCATAGCTCCAACATCAACTTCAGTGGCTACAGTATTCCCCACTACTACAACAATTCCACTTCCAACAGAAGTTTCAACAACAACAGTTACTACACCAACAACATCAACATATCATCCCAATGATGAAGCAATTAAATTGGTTAAATCTATGAAATACATGTCAATCCAAAAAAATGAAATTAATAAAATGAAAGAACAAGTAAAAAGTTTGGAAGTTGAAAATAAATTGGCACAGATGATGCATAAGGCTGAAGCACAAAAGTGAAACAGATTGACTAATAGAGTTCAGAATTTAGAAAGAGAGTTGACATTTGCAGAACCTTTGGCCCAAGAAAAGCAACAACTATGGGCCAATATCATTAACTCTGTTAATGATATTTGGCCATCCATCCAAGTTATCTTTGAGAAAAAATATTTGATAAAGGAAGAAAGTGAAGCCATTCAGAAAGTCAAAGAAGAACTTGAGAAGAAACCAGAAGAGGCCACTGAGATTATTAAGTTTCTTAATTCCAAGAAAAAGCATGAATTGGAAGAAATTGGAATAAGTGATAGAACTGAAACAATTTTAGAGGTTAAAAAGTTAATTTCCAAGAGGAAATTGATGATACAACTTGAAGATAAGTGTCAAGCCATGGAGTTAGCAATAAACAGATTTATGAATAAGTTTGATGTTTTGAGGCAGAAGGTCTACCTAATCCATTAGTGATCAAAAAAATATTGATGAGGTAGGAAGCTTATGACAAGAAAATCATAGAAGTGGCCAAAGAACAATCTAACAATTCCTCTTTGAAAGGAATTCCAACAGGGAAAGTACTCTATCAGAATTTTGAAAATATCTTTTACCTTTAGCATGAGGTAAATCACCTCTTTGTAAGCAAGCCTACTTTCACCAAGTACACTAAAGCATATGAAATTTACAGAAGGATGGTGAAGATCAAAATCCCAGATGAAGAGACTTGGGAAAATTATATGATTTACTGTGACAGTGAAAATTAAAAGCAAGTAACAGAGAAATCAAGGTTAAAAAGTAACAGATAAAATAGTTCAAAGTGAAAGACAAAGTTTAAAGTGATAAACAAAGTTTAGAGATGAGAAAACAGAGCTAAAGGAAAATATAAATTAGATGGTAGCCAGTGTAAAGCAACAGTCAGAGAGATTAAGAAACAAAATATCAAAGAGAAAACAAAAAATCCAAATAAGCAGGGACAACTTGCATTTTTTTACATAGGTGTCTCTATCTTCTTGCGTGAAGATATTTTATTTCCCTTGAATAAATCCTAAATCAATTTTAGGATATTTTGTATTACATTTTGTATAAATACTTCAGTAATTCAAAGTATTAGTTTGGATTCCTGAACATTTCTATAGTTGTAATTGATCCAAATACCTGAGGGTTCATTGTATAATTTTGAAGTCAACACATTGGACAAGTAATAAAGGCATTGCATTACAGGATTCATGTGTTGAGCTACTTCAATGAAGTATATTTCAATTTTTCATTGTTATTTATTAAAGTATTCCTTAAACTTGTATGTTTTTCCAAATTTAAATGTTACAACGGGAATATTATTGCAGAAATTTCATTAAGTACACTATGTTTTGAACTGTTATTCATTTTAATGTTTTCTTCTGATATCTAGATTTGAGAATCCTTAATTAGTCTCCCATCTCGATTTACCTCTTTTACCTTCCTTCATCATTTTGGTTTAAGGAATCCTTAACTTCTCCTTGATCCTGATTGAAAACCACTTCACCATTCAGCCTTTAAAGATATGATCTTTCTCAGCTACCCAGCCCTGTGAACACTTCCTTTAGAACTTGATTCTGATGTGTTTCTTGATATTTTGACTACATGGCCCAATGGAAGAATAAATAAGACAACTATCCATCTAAATTATTAATTCCACCACAAAACCAAAATCAAACCCAATCAATCTCACATAACTATTCTAAAATCAATTAAAAACAACAAAGTTAAATCATAAAGAGAGAGCCCTCTATGAGCATTAGGAAGGCTAGATCCTGATCTCAAAAGTAGGTTTGTGGTTACCTCTAATATTTCTTTAAACACATATAACAACCCTGGGAGATTATTGCAATGATAACAACACGCATGAAGGAGGGAAACAGTAGAATGCCAGAAAAATTTGAGTTATCAGAGCAAAAAACAGCTAGAATGATAAGCCCAATTCCAATAACAGAAGTTCAAAGAAATAGAACAACAACACCAGTTAGAGTATACAACAGAAGAAATAAAATGATGAAGGTGAAAAATTCAGTGGTTGAGTGCGAGCTCGATGAAAGAATTCAAAGTATGGAGTCACTAATTGGAAAATATGACAATGCCATGCTGATAGATACTGACTTCACGGACTCATTCCAGTTCCTAGAAATGAAAAGGCAAGTGTACATCGAAAATCATGCAAAAGAGGGAGGAGGCGAAGCGGTGAGAGTGAATCCAGATTTCAGAGGAATCCAGAGGTCAACAATCCTACACCTCAGAAGCCTTCCAGTAATCGGTACATCGGGAGTGGAAATGCAATGCACCAAATTCCTGATCAACAGATTTCAGAATGGATCATTGTGGCTTGGGAGGGAGATCCCAATTCATGCCGAGGATATACATAGACTCATAGGTTTATCAACTTCAGGAAATGATGTCTCATCGGCCTTCCAAAACACTTCTAAGAGATCCAAGAAGGTGGGGGGTTGTGACTACTACAGAAAGTATGAAACAAGGAGAGGAGGAAAGGGAGCAAAAATTGATCTCATCAACAATCCAGCAGTAAAATTCTCTTGCTACTTTATCATTGGGAAAACTATGAGACACTATACCAAGGGGGAATTCACCCTCGACACAATATTAGTTGTGGAGCATTGCATACAAGGGGAAAAAATAAATTGGTGCACATTCTTATTACAGGAGATTTTTGAGGCTTGTGAAGACAACTACAAGTGGGCCACAGGATTTATATATGGTTATATAATCATGGCTCTCATAATGTGGAAGTGGAGTCCACCAAGAATCAGGCCGCTTGGGGAGATTACCGAAGACCAACCAATGGCTCTAAGATTCACGCCATGGAAAATATCAGGGGATCTGAGTACCAAGGAGGTAAACGAAGAATATTTTACAGCCTGGTACCGACTGATGATAGACGGAGTTAAAAGTCAGCAGAGAGTTCCAAGAAGTCTTTTGGATAGATACTACCCTCATATTTGGTTTGGGGTGTCTCATAACTGAACTTATGTTTGGCCGAGCTTATTTGATGAAAATACCTTCCATAAGAAGCCGTTGAAGTTCTAGATAATGGAGGAGGTTTTCCATACCAAATTTTCTTCATGGTGAGGAGCAGCAATGGATATCAGAAGTGGGATCCTGGTTTAATCATTTGATGCGATGCTCCCTAAAGCACTTCCGGGGGAGAAAATGGAAGAAATAGTGGAGAGGGTCTCCCAACTACAACTGTGACCACTACTGGACCAGTTAGACACTCGGGTGAAACGCTTCAACAAGGTAATAGAAACTCTCAGCACAAAATCTACTGTATTTCCCACTTTTTCTGAATTCTAGACATTGAATTTTACATCTCCATCCACCACCAACCCCATCATAGCTGCATTACCATCTACTGCGTTCCACTCCCACTCATTACCCACCATCACTCCACTACAAAAAAACAAGCCAATGAAACCCCCAATATTAGTACCTAAAGGAAAGAGATCTCGAACCATGGGATCTGAGCAAGTGGTTGGTCTCAGAGGAGAAGACCAATCCTAGCCAATAGTCACGGGAATGTTAATTCAAGAAGAGCCAGAGGTTTCCACTTATACCACCTCTACGTTACCAGTATTTGATCCATCATCAGTTCTTAACATACAAGTTTCATCACCACTCAATACATAGAATTCATCACCACACACCTTATTCACATCCAAAGACCACCCCACCCACACTCCATCCACCTCCACAACCATATCAGATCTAATACCACCAGGAACTCTAATGAATGTTGACACTGAGGTAGAAGTTAACTTCGGTATAGTTGGAGTACCTGAGGTTAACCAAACCATAGTGGGATAGGGCACCTTTTTATAATTTTTAATCCATGAAGGGTCCTACATTTCCAATACAACACCCACTGAATTAGAGCTAGACCCATTCCAACAATCCAACTTATTGTTGCAACAGTTTGTACCATCCACTAGTCACCACATTCCTGAATCCCAACCATCACAACAAATTCAATCAACACCTCCATAGGGACACTCTGAAAGATCAATTTCCAACAGGCAGCTGCTCAGGGAGAGGCATCTGAGCCAAGAGATGTCGAGCAGTGGTGACATGAAAAATTGGGGACCCAGTCAACTTTTCAGTTTCATCCAGATGATAGCATGACAAGAAGAAGGTCCACACAATGACCTCTTATATAAATTTGAGCAGCAACAACAACAAGTTATTGCACTTGCTAATGAGCGTAATCAACTCTAGAGCGAGAAAGAGATCCTACAACAGCAGTTAGATTAGGTAACAGAGGTCTTCAAAGACCTATGGCCGCCACTCACTACCCTATATAGCAGCACACCAGCAGATATTTCGTCATGCTCAATGGTCGAGAGATCCATTCGAGTAAAAATGGCATGTACAAGCCTGGATCGAGCAAACTAGGAGCTGAAAGAGGCACTTGAAGCACGACTAGCATTACCAGATCCCTCTACATTGTATGTCGAGAAGGTAGCGAAAAGACAAAAAGAGATGCAGAACATAAGGGACACACTTGGAATGATAGTCAAGCAAGCATACATCTTGTTGGAGCAACTACATGAGTGTTAAAATTCACTAACAATGAAGGCATAGCCTATTTCGGAGCAACTGCAGAAGATCTTCCTTGAAATAAGGGGGACCACAGATCTGACCAGCCACATTCAGCTATATAACCTAGCAGATTTACTCGAAACACAGATTCAAACCATTGAGGAACACTCAGCGATGACGAAGAAAATTCTGAGGGACCTACAGCAACCTGTGAAACAAAAGGCGGAGGCAATTCAACAACTAGTGTCTGAGGCCAAACCTAAACTCTAGGAAATGTTCAAAAACTTGCCACAAATAACAGACGTGACTTAGGCTGGCAGAGTCATCACTGAGATGGAGTTTGTGATAAAGGTATGGCAACAAGTGATAATTTAGTTCACAGAGCTAATGACAGCAGCCATGAGCAAGGTTCCTAAGTTGGGGCCTTTGTTCAAAGAGGGAAAACCAGAAAAAGAAAAGACAGAGATGGAAGAAATAGGGGAAAATATGCCAACGTCAGAAGTCGAGCTGCAACAGTGGGAAAATATTGACTCGGGACGAGTCAATAGCATGTGGTCGAGGCCTGTTGGGGCCTTTGTTTTGGACAAGAAAATTTTGGAGTTGTGGAGAACCGAAAGACAGGTGGTGGAGCGCAATCTAGGTAGGCAGGAAGCTGTCACGGTTGTGGAGAACCTAAAGGCAGGTGGTAGGGCATAAACATATGACGGGACAAATGGCAGAGATGGGAGACAAGGAACAAGCAATAGAACATCTAATGATGAAGAAGAATTTAATTTTCAAAATTTAGCATGCAGCTAGTTGGATTATTGTTTTTTGTCTTTTACACCTAGAAGTTTAATAAATAGGTAAGGAGGCCCATGAATAACAAAAATATGAATAAAATACCTCATGGTGTGAAAATGGATCATCATAGGAGCTGGATTTCACACCCTCATGTGTGAAAAGGGGCATTTTCATGTGGACAAGGTCAAGTTTGACCAAGTCAACAGCACTAGGATAGGAGGTGGAGATCATCTTGGGAGACAACGTAGAGATAGTGGGAGGAATTATTCCTTGGTGGAGGAAACCCTAAAGAGTGGGACCCATGGAGAGAGGGCTTCAATTTTTATAAAAGGAGGGCAAGGCAACCATATGAAGACACGTTATGGATTATTGATTTTATGGTCTGGTTAGACTATTGTGCATTCTCTTGTTTTTTAGCACAGTTGTTCTGCTGCTTAGCACAAGGCATTCTTGTTTAGGAATTACTTCTCCTTTCAATAGAGGCCTCTTGAGGGAGCTTTCTCTTCATTTCTCCACATTCAGGCTCAAGGCAAAGCCACCTCCTTCAGCTACAACATTATTTCTGCTGAAGTATAACATTGTGTTGCAGGGTGTTGCAGTGGAGGTTCTACAACACCACTTACGGATCTTATTTTTTAGAGAAAGAAGCCTTATTTCCTTTGGAGGATCAGTAAGGAATAATATGAGCTGATTTCACCATCTCTGGCATCAGGCCAACCATTTTCCATCATCTACAGTGTATTCCCTCTCCTTAACTGCGTTATTTTCAGTGATCATTTGCAGTGAGGGTTGCAGTGATTGTTTGGAGGGTGAGATCTTCAGTGTTAGGATCAGCCTTTCACTTGGAAGATCCAATGGAGGAGGTTTGTTCAGCTTGTGCATCATCTACAGCCATCTCCATCCAGTTCTAGAGTTGCAGCTACTACTCAGTCTTGAGACTACAACTCCGGCATTTTTTCCATTTTGCATATTTCAGGAAATCCTTCTAGGATTGCCTTGGAATTGTGTTTGGGAGCTTAGATCTTCACTCCCAACATTGTATGAGCTCTATATTTCCACATTTGTGTATTGACACTTCCCAACAGTAGTTCCTCTAATAAAACTGTGCTGTCATAGCCTTGGGAATTTTCTGTGTAGTAGTGATCTTCATTTTTCCATGTACATGTTTCTTGAGGCTTGTATTGCCTAGCTTAAGTGATTGTTTCCTCAAGATATTGTATGAATTTTCTGCTATGATCTTAATATGATGGCTATTTGGATCTTCTCACATCCTATGTGTTGATATATCACTACTCTTTCATTATTGTGTTCATGTATTGTTGTATCTCCAATTTTGGGATATCATAAGATATTCCCAGTATTGTTGATTTTCCCTATTTTGGGATATTACAAAGAAACGGAAGGTAGCGGAGCGCAAGCGAACAATGGAGATAAAAGGGGCAAAAAATGAAAGTGTTAGTTGGTAGGAACATATAAGTAGGAAAGAAGCGACTCTGAGGATGGTTAGTCAGAGAGAGAGGCTGATAAGAGAGCAGAGCCTAGTGAGAGCTATCTGGAGCCAAATTCACTAAAATGAACTGTAATAGACTCTGCGAAGTATGTTTATGTTTTTTTTAGCCAGATTAATGGAATCATACAGATGTTGTGCTACATATTATGGATTAGTTGATGCTTGATTTATTATGGTCTATGTATGTATATTTTAAAATTTTAATTTGATGCTCTGAATCTATATTGATGAATGATAACTTCCTTCTTAAAGTTGAGATATATGAATGTCTTATGTATGCACATAAGATATTATTTGTGTTAATAATATTTCCTCGATGTCTATGATCTAGCCTCTATTCTCAGTAAGGTCACGACACACCTCGAGTGAGACTCCTTGCTCCCTCGAGCAAGGTGAAAATGCCAACATTGTCCTACACTATAGCAAAAATATTATTGGCCTCAAACTTGAACCTGGGTTTTTCCCAGAGACCTCCTTTTTCGCCAACAACCTCTTCTAGTAGCTTCTCTGTAGTCGGCCCTGTGATGCTTTATAGTACTTCCTTTTACTTCCAATGCATCTCCTAGCTTCTCATCAACTTTCTAAGATAGTTTAACGGCCTCATCTTTCCATGCCTGTGTTTTTGTTATTATTATCTATTCTTTTCTTCGCAACTCCTCGATCTGACTCTGAATATTTTTTCCTTCCTGTATGCGTGTGAGTCGCTATGTAGTTTCAAGGGTCCTTGTCATGATTTTGATCTCATCAAACTATTTTTTCTTTTCCATAATATTTGCTTCAATTTGTTGAACATTTGGATGCTCTTGCAATGAGGTCCATATTTCCATAGTGTCTTCGAATAGATTTCCATAGTCCTTGACTGTGGTAGAGATAAGTTCTAGTGCAATCTTCATATATGTTTCCCGTTGTTCACGCACCTTTGGTGGTGTTGTTGGTTGCAACTATTTTCAGTTCATTAATCTACATATGAAGCTCGAACTTGAACTTGTCCATTTCATTCTTGGACTCTTTCCTTACAGTGGTGAGGTTTGCAATATTTTCGATCTTAAGGTCGGGAAGCTCGCTGCAAACCTTGTTGATAATTTCTTCCAACTGTTCTCTGTGTTGAGTTGCCTCATCATGGTCCTTGATCACTTTATTCATGTCATTGAATATATTCTTTTTATCCTTCTTGACTTCCTTAATGGCCAATAAATTTTGGTGCTCTCGCACCTTCAACTCATTCGTGACCCCCTGGTGAAAATCATGTAGCATTTGGATGGGTAGCACAACAAGGTTTAAACTAAGTTTGTACCAACTCTTGGCGCGCTCATGATATTTTTCTTCCTAAAAATGTAATGCCCCTTCATGTACCTGAAAATCATGTAGCTCAGTAGTTACTACTAAGTTGTGCACTTTCTATCTTTCTTGGACTACGCTTGCTTGAACCACACTTGCCTACACTGTGGTCACTTGTACTTTCAAGTCGTTGATTCCCTATTGTACTTCCATCAATACAACATTGTATTGATCTTAAATTCTACTCCATTCATCCTCGGTGACATCTTGCACCTTGTCACCAATCTCATCCATGTCCCCTTTAGTAAGGACCATCGACTCCGTGCTCTATGACTTATCTGACTTATGCTTCTTGTGTGCACCTCTTGCAGTAGTTATTTTTCACCTCTTTACAATAAATGGGGATTTTATTGTCTCTATATATTCAAATGGATCCTGGCCACCCTGTCTACCCTCAGTTTCCTCGCTAGTATTTTCAAGGTCCTACTCTGTTTCTTTTCCAATATCGTTCTCAGCTTTTTTCCTGGGTTCATTTTCTGTGACTTTGCTTCTCTTATTTTGTGTGCCTTTCCCAGTGGGTTTTCTGTTTGGATTTCCTATGCTGTTATTTTTCATTGTAGTGGCTTTCCCACTGGTTTATTCCTGCTCTATCTCCATGCCTTCCATGGGTGGAGTCAACCAATCACTCGACCATTAGCTTACAATCTGCATAATATCATCCTATGTGAAAAAATAGGGTACTTTTTACCATTTCTTGTCAAGGTCCTTTTGTGCACTGATATAGACGCGATGAAAATCTTCCTTAAAATATGCAATTGTTCGATAAGCTTAAAACAACACCAGTGAGAGCCTAGTCCATTGACTCAACATAGTACGCAAATCCATCTCTAGGAATACCCAAAACAACTTGTTTTCCTTTGCCCAATCAGGGTCCTTATTAAGCCACACGAGGCGTACCCTGTAGCTTCGCAGATGTCTCGATCCACAGTGGTGAACTGTGACTCCTCGGGCTCTATCCATGCCATCAATGTTATCAAGAGAAATAATGACACATATGGGAATTAATTTCCATCCTCATGTGCATCTCAAAAATCATTTAGAAATTCCATGCATAGATATCCAGCCCAGTTATACTAGACTCCTTTGCTGCACTGCACAACCAAATATACTATTGGTGTTAGAACCTCATTTTTGCAACATTTCCTCATGATTTTCCTTTCCAAAATGTGTGCGGTGAAGCACACAACTTGATCATTGATAGTGTTGATATCATATCCTAAGATTTATTTATGATACCATATGTTTCCTTCATCGCCTATACAACTGCCTTATCCTGACTTTTCCTAACAATTCGTCTACAGGGTTCAGTATGTGGCATGGTAGTGTGGCTATTATTATAATGAGCATATCATCAATAGGAATTATCCCACCTAACTAGAGACATCCTTCATGCACTATTTCCAAAACTGGCACATTCAAATCATGTTGATGTTGTTGCACCCGAAATGTGGAACATTATAATATTCAGCAACCTAACCCACTTGATCCATGTAGCCCACCTATGTGGGTCTAATATGGTAACGTCGATTTCCTCATAAGACACCACACACACGTAACAATTGGGCTCAAAATGGGGATACTTTCTCCTATCATTAAATTCCCAATCCTCCATTCATAATTTTGGTACCTTCGCCAATAGGTCTCCCTCAAATGGTACTTCATATGGAAAAAATGTTGTAAAAACAGTGAATTTTGCGGTGTTTAGGTCCTTCGTCACTTTTGCAGTTGATTTCCTTGGTGGGATATACGACGACAACCTAGAAATGGGCTCAACTTGTTCCGCCAGGAATTCTTCAAGGATATATGCGGCAATTTCCTCCTCATCACTCTCTTGGATTTCAATTTGTTTCTTCTTCTTATCAAGTCACTCCTTAGTTCTCTTCTCCTTGGTAATATTATTCCTTGGTGACTGTCTAATAGAAGGATTCTTTGGTTTCTTTTTTTACACTTCTCCTGCAGTAAAATACTTCTTGGGCGATCTATTCCCTATCACATGTGACACTGTAGCAGTCATGAATATAACTAGCCTTCTACTGATAAAATCCCTTGTTTTCTCTTTGAAACTCTTCTCGGACATGCAGTTGAACACTCGCCTCACACTTAGGCACAAAAATGAAATTCTAACTCTCAATGAACAAAGTGTCAAATTGTAGAGCACGTTGCAATATTTATAGTAGATTTGAATTTCATACCCCATGATTGTCTTCAGATTCACTTGATCAATGCAGATTTGGCAGCAGATTTTCCTAGTTGTGCTCATTAAATGAATTTTCCCCACTACTTTTAATGGGAAATTTTCCGTCAAATCAACTGCGTCACTTCCAACAGTCATATTTCTAGTGAAATTTGATGGACCCTCCTTTATAACACAATTATTCCTCCCTTGTCAGAGTTCCCTCCAACTGTGATATATTCCTATGTTTTGCGCAGTAATCCATCTTCAACGAAGTCCTTCATTGGAAGAGTAGTTTATAGTCCCTCGCCTCCTTTCAACTCCATGTGGCACTAAGATTGTTTCCCATTCATATAGTTAGTGCAAAGTTCCAAGGAAAAAATTGTCCCTGTATAGCTTTAATATATTTCCATTCACTCATCTTGGAATCATCTAACTATCCAACTTCACAAGATGAATTGTGCCTCCCTCCGAGATGTGTTTGATAATATATGGTCCCAACCAATGTGTTTAGAATTTCCCTGGGAACTTCGTGAACTTGCTATCATACATCAACACCAATTCTCCTTCCTTTAATATTTTCCGCTTGATATGCTTGTCATGCGAGGCTTTTTCCCTTGCTTTTTGTACTTTTTGATGATATCCTATAATGAATTTGTCTTCTTGAAGAGAAATAAATTATTCCAATCTTTCTTCCATGATTTCATTGTCTTCATATCTATTACTGCTGCAATTATTAGACTAGGCACAATATATTCCATAGGCATAACTGCTTCATGTCCATAAACCAGCCTAAAATGGGTTTGTCTTGACATCTTTTTTCTTTCTTTTTATATTCCCATAATACTGCATGAATGATCAAATCTCGATCATTTCTATTGACATTTCATACTTTGGTTAGAGAATTTTCCAAAATATTGTTAAAATCTTCAACTGTTCCATTTTCCTGAGGGTGATCATGTGTGCTCTTCTAACGATGTACTTGAAATTATTCATTCAATGCCTCAATGGTTCTATGCAAGAAATGTGACCCTATGTCACTCATCATCGAGCACCCAAATATGGACAGAATTTATTCAAATATTAACTTCACAGCAGTATCTACACTACAATCCTTCACTGGCCTAGCTTCAGCCCATCTGATCAAATAATATGTGCGCACTAGTATTCTTCCCTAGTGGATTAATCAGCCCAACAAAGTCTATTTCCCACTTATCAAACACTTGCAAGGTCACCTATGGGTTCAAGGTAATTTCATCTCTCCTAGATGGTCTTCATGTTCTTTGACAAGCATCGCAGGATCTACAATATTATTTTGCATCCTTGTGCAATGTATGCCTCCATAATCTAGCTCTTAAGATCTTATCTGTAGTGGATTTTCCTTCATAATTTCCTCCTGCAACTCTGCCATGATCTTCAGCTAAAATGATCTATCTTTCATGCTCAAAGACATATCTATGCATTATTTCATCTAGACCCATTTTATACAAATGATCTGCAATCAAATAAAAATTAGTTTCCTTAACTACCAACTCCTTTTTTTGTTATGTGGTATACTCTATATATTCCATCCCTATACTTAAAACTGAATAATGTTTGTGAAGTGATCATCTACAACCCTTATTGCAAATAATTGCGCATCTGGAAAGTTCTATTCAATGCTCGTGGATTCTTCACCAGTCTCTATGTTTGGCAGATGATCAGGTCCCACATTCAATCTGTTAGGTAAACTTGACTCGGGAAAGAGTCAATGTTTACTAGGATAAATAGTAGTGGTTTTGGGGCACATGGTATTGTGCACCCATGGTTTTTCAGCCCATGGTATTGCATGTAATGGAGCCTATAAAAGGGTGGGAAGACTTCATTGTAATGTATGGCTTGGAGGTGAGCGGTGAAGGCTCACTTGGTCGGATTGGCCAGGGTTTTGGTCAATTCTTAATGAAATTTCATTGGTTGGGTTTTGCCCTGGATTTGGGGTTTTCCCGGATAAAAAGTTGTGTTTATGTTTATGATATGTTATTCACCTTTTATGTTGACTCCTCTCAGTAAATTTTTTATTATTATGGTCATAATTTCTAGCAACTGGTATCAGAGCTATATTTTTAGAGGGACGCTTCTGTTGCCAAGGGTGATTTGTTGCAACTCATGCAGATCTAGAATGTAAGGGTGTAGAAGAGCTGGAAAATTTCTCCAGTAACTGAGAAAAGGTAGCATGGTTGTGACACAGCTATGTGACTAGCATTCAAGTTGTGATGGAGTGCTCACGGATGTGGGACTTTTACAGGGAGATCAATCTCCAGTTGGAGAGATCTGTTATCCCCTTTGTGGGCTGCATAGTGCCTTCATACACTTACTAATCTAGAAGCACAACCCAAACCTGAGGGCTGATATGATGCTCACGAGGTTTAAGATACAGAGAGCTGATCAGAGCTTCTTGTTCTTAGGTGAAGGCATCGATGACTCACGCCTGGGTCATGGCTCACATTGTGAGCATGCAAGAGGTTCAATCTATTATATTGATGCAGATTTGGATCTCAAGATAAATCTCTATATCCATGTAGCTGAGAAGCGAGTTGTGATATATTCTACAATACAGATCGATGTGTTGCTTGTAATAATGTAAACAAGCACTCAAGAGTGTCATAAGAAGAGAGTTGGCATGATGTTGTACATGGAGCCTATGGGAAAATTTCCAGATTTGCCAGAAAATATTGAATTGGGTGCTTGAATCTGAGCTACAGAGTCTGAAGGTTGGAGAAGATTCAAAGGCGGAGGTCAAAGTCATAGGAATTAAGGAGAATGACGATCGTGGCAAAGGCAAAAGAGATCTGGATATGAGAGTGGTTTTGGCCGGGAATATTGCTAACGAGCTGCAGATTTTTTTTGCAAGGTAGTGAGTATCGAGAGCATGGAAACAATGATACATGTCATGTGAAATAGGACTGCAGGTATGTGGTAGAGAGAGGGCTATGGGAATTTGGAGAAGAAAATCCCTACCACCCCTCGCCTTCACTTTGCTGTACTAAAAACCAAGAAATTGACCTCGAATCCAGCGAGAGGATCCTGACTGGAGTGGGTGTCAGAGACAAGGCGAGACATGTAGATTCTGATATTCCTAAGAACAATGATCTATCGATCAAGGTTAGAGAAGAAAAATGTGGTATATAGGCAGTGATAGAGCCGGTCGAAGGCGGAGCCAAAATTGTCCATGTGCCCAAAGGTTCGATGATCAAGTTCGCGATGGGACGCAAGAAGACTTGTCTATCTCTAATATATAATTTTGTTGTTGGCTAAGGTAATATCCATGCATGGGATGAATTGTAGGTGATCCACACTCTTATGAAGTGAAAAGGTGATGTATGTAGTTGTTGTTTCACATGGGTCTACATCCATTAATAGTGATTTGTTGCCTTAATGAGATGGTCTTGTGAGAGAGATCCATGATTGACTGCAATTTTTTGAGAAATATAAGAGCGGTTTGGAATCAAGGGTTTTGGAAAGCACACAGAGGAGAGTATGAAGCAGCATCAAAGAATTTTTCAATCAAAATAAGAATTAATAATGGCAGAGCATGAGTTAAGAGATCATAGTGCTGAAGAGATGCAGAGAGGCCGTGGTAAGGCTCATAAAAAACTAATGGCTTTTATTGCATTTGGTGGGAAGATTCATACACAACTATGATGTCCTCTTTGGAGAGGACATCATGAATGTAGAGAATGATCATACAAACAATAGCAACACTGAAACAAAAACAAAAAATTATAATGGAGTTAATTTATTACATGTAAATGGGCATACTGCTGTAAGACCTAGTATGGCATGCGTACCCCTGGGTAATCACTGGTAAATTCTGGTTTGGATCTAGGTGATAGGGGGGATGTCATGTTAACAATTACCATGGGTAAAAATTTGAGGGGGGAAGAGCTAGAGTGAGCGGGGTTGTCTCACTTAGCAATTTTGGCTGGATTTAGTCAAGAAACCCCAAGTCAAGTTTAAGGGGGGAATTGTTAGGTAAACTTGACTCGGGATAGAGTTAATGTTGACTAGGATAAATAGTAGTGGTTTTGGGACACGTGGTATTGTGCACCCATGGTTTTTCAGCCCGTGGTATTGCATGCAATGGAGCCTATAAAAGGTTGGGAAGACTTCATTGTAATGTATGGCGTGGAGGTGAACGGTGAGGGCTCAATTGGCTGAATTGGCCAGGATTTTGGCCAATGCTTAATGAAATTTCATTGGTTGGGTTTTGCCCCAGATTTGGGGTTTTCCCGGATAAACATTTGTGTTTATGTTTATGATTTTTTGTTGACCTTTTATGTTTATTCCTCTAAGAAAATTGTTTATTATTTCTACCGTAATTCCTAACATAATCTTCCTAGCTTAACTATAACTTCAAATTCGTACTCTTGAAACAACAACAACCACCTACAAATCCTCCCTCCCAGAATAGGCTTGTTCACCAAATACTTCAGTGTGGAGTGATCTATGAACATCTTGAAGTGTGCTCCAGCTAGTAAGTAATGCATGAATTTATGTAGTGCATATACCATATCCAATACTTTGTGTTCTGTTGTAGAATAATTCTTCTCTACCTTGGACAATTTACTGCTTGCAAAAGCTATGGGGTGATCAATATCTCCATCTCCTATTTGTGTCAGTAGTGAGCCCAATTCTATGCAATATTCCTCAACATGAACGTGGAACTCCTTGTTCTAGTCTAGAAAAACCAGAATCGACGTAGTTACCATCTTCTCCTTTAGTATGTCAAAGCTTCTTTGGAATTATTCATCCCAATAATAAGTAACATCCTTCTTCTATATCTTTTCCATTGGTGCATTTATTTGTGCATATGCCTTAATAAAATTATGTAGTAGCCAGTATGCCCCAGGGTTGGGTGTAGTTGCTTCATTGTCTTAGGTTGTTCCAGGTTCACAATAGTAAAAATGTTCGCGGGGTCTACCATAAATCCATGTTTTCAAACCACATGCCCCAATAGTATACCAAAAGGTACAAAAAATATGAATTTATTCAAGTTCAATGATATTTGATAATGTTTATAGGTATCCAACATCATTATTTAGTTCGCAACTTGGTTCTTTAGTAGTCCAAAGATTGTCCAATCATCAAAATAAACTTCCAAAAATTTGTGTATGTACTCCTTAACAGTTGTGACTACTACTCTAGAGAATATTTTAAGATCATTCTTCAATCCAAAAGGCATGATTGTATACTGAAAATATCGCCATTTAGTGGAAAAAGTTGTCTTACTCATGTATTTTGGTGCAATTCGAACCTAATGGTAACTTGAAAACCCATCTGTAAAAGAGTAGGTATCCTTCCCTCCAACATTATCTAACACTTCATCTGTAAAAGGTGTAGAGGATGGTTCATGCACACATGCATCATTTAGCTTCCTCAAATCAACACAAATTCTGATTTCACCTTTTGCTTCTTCTCCTGAACAACCATAGGACTCAGCCATTCAGATTCCTCCACACGTTCAATTATGCCAACTTTAAGCATCTTTTCCAATTCCTCTTTTACATTTTCCTTGTACTTTGGGTTCAACCCATAGGGTCGATGCTTTACAGGCTTTGTATATGGTTTCAAATTGATCCTTATAAATTCGAGGTATCCTACTATTCCCTTCAGTTCAGAAAACTTCATGGGAAAGAGCTCTTGATATTCATACAACATCTTTGCAACCTTGTTGATTGTATATGTATCCCAATAATCCCCAATCAACAAAAAATTTTGCTCCTCTTCTAACCCTATATTCACCTTATGTGTCTTCACCAGTTGTGTTATGTCAAGTATTTCAGGTTTTGGTCTAGCAACCTTACGTTGTCCTTCTGAATCTAGGATATTAATATTGTTCAGATCTTCCTCATCCTCTTCCTCTGTCACATTATGGAATTCTACTACATGTTCCAATTTCACGACCAAATCAGGCTCTTTCAAGGTTATCACAATTGTAGTCTTGAAAATCCTTGTTATGGCTGCTTGAATATCTTCGTCTAGTTATTGACAGATATATTCAAAACTAAAACTAATTAAAAATCCTTCAACCAAATCTTCCCAATTCGTTGTTCCATGTTTCATTTTGGTTTCAAGATACCAATTCATAAGTACCACATCTTATGTGTGAAAGAATGTATGTACCCATTCTGATGCTGGATATTCGCCCCACATCATAGTCCAGTGAAAAATATGCCCTCGAGGGTCATCCTTGCCATCATATTTAAGTCTAGTATTTACTTGACAAAATCTAATCATCATCAATATGTGATATTCTCTCCAACTTTTAATAGTTCCCTTATGAGTACCCCACCATCTAGCAAGTGTAGATCTCAGCACTATGTCCAAAGCTTGAAACATTTGTTCTTCAGGTACTGCTCTTTCAAAATCATCAAGAAAAAAATTTACATCTCCTATCCCATAATAGTAAGGAAAATTACATACCCTTTTAGTGATTTAGTGAAGTGACCTTGTAATTTTGCTACATCGCTTAGTAGAAAATTCGTGTAGCCTATTCTACTAGTTCTCCAGTTCTTCATCATAATCTTAAATACATGAATTGTCCCTTTCCCGGCTTATCCTTCCATATGTAGTGGAATTGATCCAATATTCCTCTTTAGTTGTGAGCTTGTATACATTATAAATATCCACATCGTAGTATTCATTGCAAACATACTTTGTATACCTCACTCCTTTTCATGGGTGTAGGGGAACAATGACCCTCATATCACCTTGTTCAAACACCATCTTTCTCTTCTTCAGATTGATTATTGCATCAGTATCAAAATACCAATTCAATCCAAGTAGCGTTGGATATGAATTATTGTCATCTACAATCTCAGTTACTTCAAAATATGCCATAGCACTTACTCCATCAATGTCTACTACTATACCAGAAAATATTCCCATTGGAATAAGCTTTTGTTTACTAGCCATTCTTAACTAGATTGGTGACCATTGCAATAGAGGTTTTCCCATGCACTCCCATGTCTTATTAGGAAAGATATTGGCATCAGATCCCAAATCCAGGATTACCTAATCCATGTCATATTACCCAATCTACGCAGTTAATCTCATTTCTCTTCCTGCCATCTTCTTATTTTGATAAAATTTATTTATTGTGCACAGCTCGTTGCGCATCTCTTCCCTTCCTGCGCAGGATTCTATCAGCACCTGAAGACTTTAGACATAATTTTGGCCCCTCAATAACTTCATGTATGTCTACAAAAAATCATTTCAATATAGCTGGATCAAAGTCCTTTGTCACAATACTCACTTGGGTGTTTTTCTTCTGACGTATCAACTTTTGTTGAGTATGTGGCTGTGTCCTAGATGTCAAAGCTTCGGGGTCCATGAAAATCTTATTTGCCTCCAAAAATGTCTCCTTTTCTCTTCTCATATTTAGACTAGTATTCTTATCTCCAGCCTTTCTAACCCATGTGTCCTCCATAGGCTTGTTTCCTATTGCACTATCTTCCCCGTAGCTTTAACACTTCGGGTTACTATGCTTATTTTCTCTTGCATATTTGCTATTAGAACAAGAAAATATTCTATTACATGATCAAAATATCTAAAATACCTGCAAGATGGAGTTGTGGGGTTCTGAAAATCCCTCATGAAGTGTCTTTCTTTGTCGTAGTTGTAACATATGATTTTACCACGTCCTCGACCAACACCTCCTCCTCGTCCTCGGCCTTGGAAGCCTCCCCGCCCTGCTAGTGGACCATGACCTTCATGTGCATGCCCTTCAACTTGAATTTCATATGTGTCCGCAGTCTTCTCCATCATTAACTCATAACTGTGAAAATTATTCTCATCATGCCCTACAAAGCTACAAAAGTTACAAAATAGTCTCTTTGGTGTATGAACATACTTCTACATCAAATATCACTCTTTCGTGCAATGCCAACATGAAATTTTACACATGTCGCACCATACACTTGATCATGGGTTCAACAGGTTGGGTGCACAATCATTGATGTAATCTCTTTACACAGGGAACTGATATTTATAATTGCCTCATGCATTACATTTGATACACCATACCTTGGAGCAAATTTTTGATCGGATCCCATTACCCTTCTTCATATCTTGCAACTCCAAATTCATTGCTATTAATTGGCTTTGAATCTGTTGTACCCCTACTTGGGTATCTGTGACCGTCGAAGCTTCCAATTTCATAAAATTTTCCAGAACTTAGGCTTCTGTTTCTATCTTCTTCCATGTCAAATGTAGCCTTATATGTGGCAATAGCGCAACTATAAACCACTCCTTATGCTGCTCGTCGGGAATTTGGAAGTTCAATTTTCCTAATATCATCTTGAACCTTTGATCTAATTCCCAAACAGATTCAGCTATCTCTTGTTTGATCTCTTTTATCTCTGCAATACACTTGTGACTACGATTTTGGCTTCTTAAATTCAGCATTCAAAGTTTTCTTTGTATGATCCAATGTGGAATTTGGATGCATTGTGGAGTACTTCATATACCATTCCAAATCCCTTTCCTGCAACACTGTGACAATTTGTGCCTTCTTTATGTCATCATTTGTGACCTGTCACGCTTTCCATACTACTTTAGTGACAAAAAAAAATTGATCAGGATCCTCTAATCCCTGACCTCTGAAAATAGGCATTATTACCTCATTAGCCATGTCTCTTGGGGAGGTGGAGGTGGAGGTGGATGGGGATGTGGAGTGAGGGGAGTGGTGGGATGGAGAATCCCAAAGGCACCCTGAAGATCTCCAAATTATAACTACGATGCACATCTAGGTGTTGTGGGGTTACTTTATCCTTCTTTGCTTTTAGGTCCCCTAAAAAATGGACTATAATCAATCTCAATGAATTTTTCACGATCTACACTAAATATTTTACCACTTCGCATAGACCCAGACTTACTTCTTCCAAACATCAATCTGATTGCATGTGCAATACACCCTTTTCACCTAAAATCATCTTAATTCACAACTTTAAAGAATTCAAGTACCTACCTCACAAACCCTTGAAAAATATTTGTTGTAATGTACGTATGTGTCTATGTAAAACTCAATTATAAATCCTCCCAAAATACTATCGATCCAAAAATCAACAACTCTTGAGATCTTATTATTAGTATCCTTGAGTCGCTACGAAATTTTGGGGATCCACAAAGTAGGATCATCATTCTTAAAACATGTCTTATTCTCAGCCAACCTTGACAACCATTCGCGTAGCTCATTCATAAACATTGAGAAGAATATCTCGTGTTTCTCTATAAAAAAATATCTCTATAACCAAGCTTCAGTTGACACTACTGTATTTATCTTTTCTTTAACTATGAACTCTCATTATTTCATATTTACCCAATCTTGGATATTTTTTCCTATTGGATGCAACATCCACATATCCCTCAATCAAATCCTTGTCCCAGAAATGAAACCATTTGTTGCCTTGAAGGGGTTTAGACACAGGTTCGAAGTAGCTGCACTACCAACAAAAAATTTGTTACTGGCCCTTTTGACAACAATTTGCTGTGCATACTACAGTCTCACCCAAGGAAATATTGGGGGATTCTAGAACTAGGTTTTTGCATCCATAGGGATACTAGGACATGGATTTACTATTACACTTCTTCCTTATACTTTCTTGAACTACGCAGATGCAATTATCTACTTTTGTGGTTTATACCATATTCATCAAGTACTACTACTGCGCAGTGCACATTTATTAATCTTATGCAGTACTCAACGCAATATAATGCATATAAACAACATAAAAGACTTCACTGTGCAGAAACAATCATACAATGCTTCGCAATACATCAAAAATTTTCAAAGATAAATAATAGAAAATTTTCAAAAATAACACAGAGATACTTTAGAAATTTTCTTTCCATTATTAATAATGTGTCTTTCCACTATAATCCTTCTTTGACCCGTGCACACATCCATGGGTGGTTTATGCACATAGTTGTAGACCAATGCCTCCACGCACACAGCTGCAGAGCCTTCCCCAAAGACCCAAAACAGACTAAAACATAGATAATTCATAGTTTTCGCTCATACAATCATCATTCATTCATATCTTGACTCGCTAATTTATCTCCTTATATATATTTCTTTCTTAAAATACCATGGTCCGCAAACCATAGGCGAAGCTCAAAATATTCAAAAACAACTTCATCCTTTTACAAACAAAGGGGATTTGACCTGCCCTAAAGCCTCTAAGACTCCTAAACTCCCCACAAAGCTTTTAAAAACTGCATGATTGACTTATTTCTACTAGATCACACACTCCACTTCCTCAAAATGTGGATTCTTTAACTCAAACTGGACCAAGTTGGGCCCTACCCAATAATGCATGAAGAGGTAAACAATGTAATATTGGTATCTAAATGCATTGGTGGATTATAAATTCCTAAATTGGTGATAGATGGTATCTAATATGTATTATGGATAATAAGAAAAGGGAATATGTTGTGGTGTCAGGATGGCATAGGGATACTAGGAAACATAATATAGAGTCATCAATTTTAATATCTTTGTCCATTCCCAATATTTGAACAATCATGGAAATAATTATTTTATCTTGTTCATATAAATTCAAAATAGAGTATGGTGGAGGACATGTTGGAGCTACTACTCCTTCTATCACATGTGTTTGTTAATAATTTTGTCTTATGGTCAATAGTGAGGGTTTTCTAGTATCATGTTAGTGTGCCCTCACCCATATTTTGTAGCCTAGTCCAGTCTAGGAAACCTAGCATTTATACTACTACTTCTGGAGTTTTTGATAATATGTTTATGAATCCAGTGGTGGAAGAAATATTCATTTTGTAAAAATTGTAGTCTAAATTTATCCAAGTGTAACTTTTGGGAACTTATAGACTTGGGGAGCTACTACATTTAATGTATTACTCTTGGATAGGTAATATAGATCCAAACCTACTTGTATGTTTGAGTAGACTTGGAAAATGGAAACATACATATTGTAACACTCAAACTAGGATCATGAATCTCATCATGGGCATCTCTGATTTCTTCTTCATGTGGCTTCTCCATTGATGGAGAGGTTACTGAGGCTAGACTATGTAACATATTGGTTTTAAATATGACTTGACTTTGTGATTGAAGGAAAAATACTAGGATGTTATAAGTAAAATTTACTTGATCAATTAATTTTTTAGGGAGAGAGGGGGGAAATTAGCCTTTGTTCCTGTGGTTGATTGATGTTGTGTTTGAGACTAGGGGTGACGTAATATTTCATTTGAAGAAGGCATGTTCGAGCTTAATTTTGTTAGTGAATTTGGTATTTGGCGGTTAAAATTGATGGAAAATTAAGTGTGTTTTGAATTAAAGGACAAAATATTAGGTGGGATGTCATTGATTTTGGGAAAATTAGCTCAACCACATGTTTATAATGTCATTCGGTCATTGCGAAATGCCCTATTTTTTCACATTCAGGAGGATGACCTACAAGGGTAAATGATGCCTCTGTGGAGTTAACATGGTCAGGGTGCTTAGAGGGGGCGAATATTATTATCTATTGGAAAAGGGAAGAATTGGGAATTGCATGGTTGAAATTTATGCATGTTTCAAAAAAATTTTCTACAAAAGTTACTAGGACGATGCCCTTTTGGGCCTTTTAAATTTTTTTTGTTTTATTTTTGCGCTGAAATGTGTCAATTTTTTATTAAATTTGATGACATCATAATAATTTCATCATATGAGGGGTTGACATGGTAGCACAGTGGTGATGTGGCATATGAGTAACATCATAGAGAAATCGAGTGGTGACTAAGTTATGACATGGTGGCCTAGTTGACTAATTTGATGTGATGGTGAAGTAATGGGGCATGGCGAAGTGATGGGGAATGGATGTCGTGGTGGAACTACCTCTCCCCAAGCAGTTTTTTCACGGTGGAGAGGGTGCTTTGGTACACCACCCCCTGGGATGTGTGGCTAGTGGTAGCCTACCACACGTCATTGGGTGGTTTTGGTCGCACCACCTTTCAGTGTTTAACATCATGCATGTTTGTGGTTCAGTGTAATATATATCGTTGATTTTCGATAGCTTCCATACATCATAACTTGTGCCCATGAAACTTCTCTGCTTGCGTGATATTGACATCTTCACAGGGGTTCGATGGAATTGATGCTCGGGTGATGTGTCAAGCCCCCTGCAATGATGTGACTCTAATGTCATTTAGTCCAAAACATTTTTCCCTACAAATTAAAAATTCTCTAGGTGGGTCTCACTCTCCTATGAATTTCCTTGGAGCACTTTCAAGCTTGTGGCCTTTTCGGCAGAGTTTGGTACAAAAAACATCTTTGAATATTCACTTTCTCATCCTTGATATGAGGAACATAGTGCAGTAGATCCAAAAAAATGCTCACATAGTCTTCTATAGTAAGTTTCCCAAGCATTCAATTGTGAAATTATATGACCTTTTCATCATAGTACCTTTCTGATTGGTACTTATTTGTGAATTACTTTTTGAACTGATTCCAAGAGATATCATTTTCCTAGATTCATTTCACATTCTTTTAATATTCCCACCATATGGATGCATTTCCTTACATATTAAATATTGTTTCTTTGGCTTCAACTTCCTCACCTTTCTTGATCTCAACATTGAAGGTGGGGTGTTTTTACTTCTTGAATTCTTCATGGAATGCAAATTTAGAGTGAATATTCCTCTTTTTCTCATTTGATTTTCTGCTACTCATCTCCTATGACCTAGTGGTACCATCACTAGAGGAATAAAAGGAGGATTCTTCACCATAAGTAGCCCCATTCCTACTTCAGTTTCTTTTCTTAGATGTAATCTTAGGCTTGTATTGTTGATGTTCAATTCATGCTTTTTATTTTCTGGAGGGATATCCATTGTCTTATATTTCTTTTCCATCATTGCTAACATTCCTTCCTACAAATACTTTTGAATTTCAAACAAACTTTGCAAGAATACTACATTCAATTCTCCCTATATTTCTTGTTCTTTTATAAGACTTTCATTATCTGATTTTCAATTTTTAGGTCCCTATAATACTAGTGTATCCCCCCTATTGTTATTTTTGTGCCCCACGTAAACCTACTATTGTTTTTCTTGTGCACTTACATTATTATTGTTATGTAGGATCTGATTATATTATGACCCCTTAGACTCCTATATATACCAAGGAGGTCTTTCCATTTTAATTATCCAATAATTTTTCATTTATGTGATGCAAAGGAGGTTTTCCCCTCAAAGACACTAATTTTCAACTCATTTATCTATTTTAATTTATTTTTTGTGATCTATTTGCATAAAATTTGGTATCAGAGCTTTGGATTATAGGGTTTCACTACTTCATACATGTCATCTTGGAATTTTCACAATATTTGTTTTTCTATGATTCATCAGAAGCTGAAATTTTGGTCACTTGGATCCAAAATCTTGGTGAAATTCATGTAGAAATCTTAAATACGTGTTCCCGATATTTTTTAAGATATGGTCCGAAGAATTTAGGGTTTTTGCATGCTCTATAACTCAATCTCAAACAGGTGACCTATCGAAAATTGTCATAACTTTCTCTACAAGCATCATATTTGAATTTCATAAAAAGATGTTTAAGGAACATGAAATGTAGTTTTTTTTAAATTATTATCAGGGTTGAAGGTTGAAACAATGATATATGGAATTTCGTACAATTTTTATCTATTGAGCCACTCCATAACTAGGTGATTGTGAGAGAATGGAAATAACTTTATCTTGAGGAATCCAATCTCGGTCTGAATTATGGTGTTGGAAATATGACTCATAGGGATACCATAGGATGAAATTTTAGACCTTGGAGAGCCAAAATTATAGAGGTAAAAAAATTTCAAGATCAAGCTCCTAAAAGAAAGAAAAAAGTGTGTATTTCTTAAAAAATTGCATAAGTGTTTTTTGAAAAATAAGTTTGAAGTGATTCTAAGGGATTATTGAAGCATAAATAATGTTATGAAACCAGCTCCAAAAATAGAATAAAATAGAGATCAATGCCTTAGAAATAGCCACTTCGAGGGGGAAACCTCCAATACATTACATAAATGAACAATTCTTGGATGATACAAATGACAAAACATCCTTTCTGTATATAGGAGTCCATGGGGCCACAATGTAATCCTAGTGGGGCCACAATGTAACCCTAGCTGACCTAAAAATAATAATTTAAGGGCACAATAACAACAATATGGGGGTTACAGGGGTACAACAATAACAATAAGGGGGTTACACTAACAACAATAAGGGACTATGATAGTAATATAGGGACCTAACATAATCCTCTCCTTCCAAAAAGTGTTGTCCTCAATGCTTGAGTAGCTTTGGGTGCTTTTGTATAAATGTCTCATCCTCCCATGTAGAACCTTCAGTGGGTAAGTTCTTCCATTTGATGAGATACTCTGAAATTCATCAATTTAGTAGTTGTCTAGTTCTTGTTTCCGTGACTGCTTTAGGTTCCAATATGGTTTTTCCTTCCTCATCAAGTTCTAGAAATATTGTTTGAACTAGAATTTTATCCCCTATAACCTTTTTTAAGCATGAAACATGGAAAAATGGATGCACTCGTGAAGAAGCAGGAAGCTCCAATTTGTATGCCATAGTGCCAATCTTTTGCAAAACCTTGTAAGGACCATAGTACTTTGGCGATAATTTATTATCCTTCTTAGCTTTCTTGAGGGACATTTGTTTGTATGGTTGTAGCCGAAAAAATAACCAGTCTCCCACATCAAAACTTCTCTCACTGTGATGTTGATTTTCCTATTGTTTCATTCGATTTTGTGCCAAATTTATGTTATCCTTTAAGATTTGGAAAACTTCTTGTTGATGCTCGATGTGATCCTCCACTACTTGAACCCTAGCATTTTCCTTTAAAGAAGATGTGATGGATGGTGGATGATATCCATAAAGTGCCATAAATGGGGTCATTTTTGCTACAGTATGGAAGGAAGTGTTATACCACCATTCAGCAAGAGGTAACTACTTGACCCATTTTGCTTGCTTATCAGATAAAAAACAACGAAGATATCATTCCAAACATTTATTCACTATCTTTCTTTGACCATCGGATTGAGGATGATAAGATGAGCTATGAGCTAGTTGAGTAACCATACAAGAAAATAATTGCATCCAAAAATTTCCTGTAAAAATGGGATCTCTCTCACTTACAATAATCTTCGAGTTTCCATGTAGCTTTTGAATTTTTTCCATAAATGCAGTAGCAACTGTACTCGCTTTAAATAGATGAGATAATGCACAAAAGTGTGCATACTTGGTAAGTCTATCAACTACCAACATGATGATACTCCTTCCTTCATACTTAGGTAAACCTGTGATAAAATCCATTGAAATTTCCCCCCAACGTTGACTTGGAATGGATAAAGGTTGTAGAATACCCGAGGTCTTAATTGTATCAAATTTATTTTGCTGGAAAACCAAAAATTTCGCCAAAACATTTTGAATATCAAATTGAAGGCCATCCCAAAAAAAATATTTCTTCACTCTGTGGTAAGTTTTTAAAAATCCCGAGTGTCCTCCTAAAGGAGAAGTGTGCAATTCCAAAAGAATCTTTTGTTTTAGTTGGGAATTCTTGCAAATATATAAGCGATCTTTGTACCATAAGGAATTATTTTTCCAACTAAATGTATCGGATGTACTAGGATCTTGCTACAACTTTTGAATGAGAGTCCACACTTCTTCGTACTTCTTCCATTCGTCCCTTACTTCGGTTATCCAATCTGGTTGGATAATTGAAATGGCACAAACAATGCTTCCACCTCTTCATCCTTTCTTGAGAGTGCATCAGGAACAACATTTAGCTTCCCTTTTTTGTAGACGATTTCAAAGTCATAACCCAACATCTTTGTGACCCATTTTTGTTGCTCTTCTGAAGATAGTCTTTGTTCCAAAAAAATTTTAAGACTATCATGATCATTTTTTACCTTGAAGTGTCTTCCCATTAGGTAGGGTCTCCATTTCTTTAGTGCATGTAGTATTGCCAACATTTCCTTCTCATAAATATCCTTTTGTAAATACTTTCCTTTGATTGAACAACATTCAAAAGCAATGGGTCTTCCTTCTTGCATTAAAACAACACCAATTCCATTTCCCGAGGCATCACTTTCCACAATAAAGGTTTTTGTGAAGTCTAGAATAGCTAAGACTGGTACTAGGCACATTGCCTCTTTAAGATGTTCAAAGGCCTTAGTTGCTTCAAGAGTCCATGAAAATGCATCTTTCTTCAATAATGTTGTTAGAGGTACTGCTATTCTCCCATAATTCTTAACAAACTTGCGATAATACCTTGTTAATCCGAGAAATCCGTGCAAATTCTTTATGGTTGTGGGGACTTCCTATTCCTTAATGGCTTTAACTTTGTTAGGGTCTACCTTAACACCCTCGTGAGATACAATATGACCTAGATATTCACATATTATACTCCAAAGAAACATTTGGATGTTTTTACATACAATTCTTTCTCCTCGAATAGTTTGAGCACCCTGTCAACATGTTGAACATGATCCTTCCAAGACCTGTTGTAGATTAGTATATCATCAAAAAATACTAGCACAATCTTTCTGAGGAAGGGTTTGAAAATGGAATTCATCAACCCTTGAAATGTAGAAGGTGCATTGGTAAGGCCAAAATGCATGACCAAAATTCATAATGAACCTCATGAGTTTGAAATGTTGTTTTCGGAATATCTTTAGTTTTCATTCTAATTTGATGATTCCTGAACGAAGATCCAACTTGGTAAAATAAATTTCTCCATGTAATTCATCTAATAATTCATCAATCACAGGAATGGGAAATTTATCTTTAATAGTGATATTATTGAGCTCCCTATAATCCGGACACATGTGCCATGATCCATATTTCTTGTGCACCAACACTGCTGGAGAAGAGAAAGAACTTTGTCTATGTTAATTATACCAGCCTCTAACATTTCTGCAATCATACGTTAAATTTCACTCTTTTGGACATAAGGATATTTGTAAGGCCTGATGTTTGGAGGAACAATTCCTCGAATCAAATGAATAGCATGATCATGATCACGAATAGGTGGGAGTCCTTTGGGAGTATCAAACACCTTGGATGATTGTCCAAGACATTTTGGAGATCTAGATAAATAGAAGATTTTTATGTTGGAACTTCTAGTGAGCATAATTGTGCAATTATGCCCCGTTGTTCTTTCTTTAGAAGATTTGTCATAACATTAGAACTTATTATCCTTCCTAGCTTCCCTGCAATACCCCATAATTCAATTTCCTTTCCTTCAAAAAAAAAAAATTCAAGAAAAGTTCTTGAAAATTAAAAGCTACCGTCCCCAAAGATTGTAACAATTGTACTCCTCGTACAACATCAGCACCTCCCATTGGGATGGAAAGCATTGGACTATTTAATACATATTCCCCCATGGCTAGCTTAAAATTATGGCATTTTCCAGAGCAATTTATAGTTCCTCCATTTGCAACCATCACTTGACATTCTGGTGCTGGGTATAGGAAACAATTCAATTCCTTGGCTACCTTACAATGAATAAAATTATGTGTACTACCCGAATCAATCAAAACTATTACCTTTGTATTCTTGATATGTCCTTCTATCTTGAGAGTTTGAAGAGTGGTAATTCCTGCCAATGCATTACATGATATGGTCAGAATCATTTCTTCTTCTTTTAGGGTTTCTTCCTGGTGTATATCCTCTACTTTTGAATTTTCTTCTTCATTTTCTTCCTCCTCTTCACAATCTATGTAAAATAATTTCTTCTCAGCACACCTATGACCTTTAGTGTATTTGCTATCACAAATTTAGCAAAGCCCTTTTTCTCTTTTTTCTTCCAATTGTTGTGGTGTCAACCTTGTAGGTTGTGGAAATATAGGAGTAGCAACACTTCCATCTTTATAGATGTAAGTGGTAGGATTCCTTGTCGCCATAATTTTACATTCAATTTCTATTGCCAACCTGAATGCCTTCTGCAATGAATTGGGTTCCCAAATGTGAACTTCATGTTGGATGTTATCCTTTAAATTCCCTATGAAGACATCAAACCTATGTTCCTCTGGAATATCAGTTACCTTTATATTCAATTTTTAGAAGTCCTCAATGTGCTCCACCACTGAACCCTTTTGTTTGAGATTTATCAATTGGCTAAAGAATGTGTTTCTCTTTGTATCCTCATAATGTGCTATCATTTCCTCCGTAAAAAATGACCAAGTGACAATTTTTTTACGGGACCAAAGCCATCGATACCATACAAATTTATTTTGTTCTAAATGTAAAGTTGCAATGCATACCTTTTGTGTGTTTTGCACATTATTGAGATCAAAATATTTCTCCATCTATAGTATCCATATTACGGGATCCTTGCCATAAAAATTTCTCATATCCATATTTGGAATATGGTGGTTCTTCAATCCAACATTAGATTTTATGAAATCACAATTAACATTTATTTTGTTCTCATCATGAATTTCCTCTACTATCTTTTCACCATTAGGAATCATTTCTTATATCAACTTTGTCAAACCTTACATGTCTGCTTTTAGATCATTATTCATGTTTTCCATTTTTTCTGTCATTTTTTCTTCCATTTCCTCCATCTTAGCTTCCATTCCATCCATATTAGCTTCCACGCCATCCATATTAGCTTCCATGCCTTTCTTCAAACCATCCATCTTCACTTCCACACCTTTCTTCAAACCATATATATTCTTCTTCAAACCATTCATCTTCGCTTCCATGCCTTTCTTCAAACCATCCATATTATTCTTCAAACCATCCATCTTCGCTTCCACACCTTTCCTCAAAACTTCCATTTCATTTTTTTCTGCTCTTTGTGAGAGAGAAATTTGGTGCACTTGCTCTTGTAATTTTGATAGATCATGTTGCAATTCTTCATCTTCATGAGTCATAGTAGAGTATTATGAGGGCTTAATGGGTGTTGAATTCTTTTTAAGAGGCATTTCAGAACCCAATACTGAAATATATGCTCAATAGGCCCTTGGAATCACTTCAAACTGATTTTTTACAAAAGAATTATGCAATTCGGAAAACAATACACACCTTTTTCTTACTTTTGAGGAGCTCGATATTGAAATTAAATTATCTCTGTGATGTCAGATCTTCAATATCTAAAATTTTTCCTTAAGGTAGCCCTTTAAATCATCTTTCGAATGCCATAGGTTGGACTTGATTTGGATTCTTCAAGACAAATTTATGTCCAATCTCCCACAATGACCTAATTATGGACTGGTTCAGTAGAGTGACGTTGTACGACTTGCCACATGTCACTGTTTCCTCCTTCGGCTCAGAAATTGATAGAAATGAAACTACATTTCATGTACTTGCATCCACTTTTTACAGCATTCCAATCCGTGTTGGAAATATGATGCAGAGTGTTTTCCTTGATGGCAACCCACTTGTTGAATATGATGGCAACCTACTTAATGAAGTTGTTCTTGATGCTTGATGAGTTTATTAATGATGTAAATCTAATGTTCTACATGTAGCTCAGAAGTACCAGTAAGGGCCAGATCAATGATGAAAAGTGTGTGACACAACACATACGTGGGTTTGTTTAGGAGAAGTAGCGTATGCACACGGAAAAGTACGTGCCAAGTCGCGTATGCCTTTTTGCGCTCCAAATTTAGAATACCAAGGGGTGTTACCATGGTATTTACCCATTGTATTGAGCGCTTGATTATCTATTTTGTCCCGTCCAGAAATACCATCGGAAGTGGTGTGGTTTTGACTCATGGTATTGATAAAGGCTAAACCTATATAAGAAGAAGAAGATCATTGTGCAAAGGTGTGCATGTGTCTGGGCTTTAAATGAATACTTCACTCTGAAGTTTATTTGTATGGTTTAACTCTGTTCTTAATCGATAGATCTGAATCTATGATGCACCTATGAAGATAATGAAGGTTCAAAATCTCTAGATCTGGAAATGATGAATCTCTAGGATGATCTGAAAAGAAGTATTAAAGACCTGGTGCAAATCTATTGAAGAAATTGAAGAAATCTGGGTGAGTTCATAGATCTGGTCTGTTCTGCAAAGTTTATCTTTTATAAATCCATACGCAGGTTCATTTCATAAAAAGCACGTGTATACGCGGATCTGTTTAAACAAAGGCGCGTATGGGAAGTTAGGGTTGTTCTAAAAAATGCACAGATGTATACGCAGGTTAGTTTCGTGAAAAGCGTGTGTATACGCGGATCTGTTTAAACAAAGGAGCGTATGGTATATGAACTTATAGTTTCTCAAGGTTGAATGTTATTCTGCATATCTATTCTGAAGTTTGGGTTATCTCTGATATTCTGATTACAGTGGTTTCACTGTTTTGTTGGAAGCAATGAGCAAAGTATGATTGTTGATAAGTGAAGGGTTGTATTGAAGCTGTTGGATCCAGTTTGAAAATTGATGAAACATGGTCAGCAGTGGTGCTAAAGGTCGAAGCCTTTAGTCAGCGGGTTGTAGCTCCCTTCCAGGAGAGGCTGGTAAACGAGAGCAGGGGGTCGTAGCTCCCTTCCAGGAGAGGCTGGTAAACGAGTACAGGGGGTTGTAGCTCCCTTCCAGGTGAGGCTGGTAAACGAGAGAAGGTTGTAGCCTTCTGCAGGTGGGTGCCTGCGTGCTGGTATGAGTCTACGCCAGTACATGGCTGTAAGAAGTTTTCTTTGTAATAAATATTGAAGACTGAGATGATGTCAGCGGTGGTTTTCTCCCGATTTGGATTTCCACCTAAAATCCTGGTGTTCATGTGTGTTGCTTATGTGTGATGATTATTCTGCACCTGTTTATTATTTTCTAAAACATATGATGAATGAATAATGCAATGATCTAAGTTAAGAATTAAATGCATAATTAGATCTCTGGACATACGCGAGTTCTGTAAAGGATATCCACGTATATATGCGAGTTGGCTTCGGGAAAGTAGTGTATGGGTTTTTAGTAAAGAAAAAGTAAAAAGTTTTATTGTCTGCACTAAATATTGATTCACCCCCCCCTCTCAGTATTTTTCCCAACAATTGGTATCAGAGGAGGTCCTTCTGAAAAATCTTAGCCGCTAGAAGGAAGATCAAGCAGGATGAACAATCAAGATGGAACAACATCTATCAAGCCTCCGGTATTTAATGGAAGCAATTTAATCTTCTGGAAAACAAGGAAGAGGTCCTATCTTCAGTCTATAGGAACAGATGTATGGGCCATTGTTGTACAAGGATATCAATATCCATCTACAATACCAACAGATCTGAATGAAAAGAAGAATTATGAATCAAATGCAAAGGCGGTCAATGCTATAACAGGAACTTTGACTGAATCTGAATTTTTCAAAGTTATGCAGCTAAATACAACAAAGGAAATGTGGGACAAAATCATTCTAAGTTATGAAGGTGATGCAAAGGTAAAAAGTGCAAAACTCCAAACTCTTAGAATTGAATATGAAAATTTGAAAATGCATAGTGATGAGAGTATTTCCAGTTTCTTTTTACGTGTTGATGATGTTGTAAATCGTATGAAAAATCTGGGAGAAATAATAACTGAATCTACTCTGGTTGAGAAAATTTTAAGATCACTAACAACAAAATTTGAGTCAAAAGTTTCTGCTCTTGAAGAAAAACAGGATCTTCAAAATCTTACTATGGTACAACTTCATCGCATACTAACCGCATATGAAATGAGAAGAGGAGGACCATCTGAAGTCAAAGAGGCTGTCTTCAGAGCTTCTACAAAAGGGAAAGAAGTACAAGAACCAGAAGGATTAGGATATATCTCAGAAGAAGATGAGGCGAATTTTGTAAAGAAACTCCAACTTGGCACAGGACGATTCAGAGGTAAGCTTCCTTTCAAATTTTTTGAGTGTGGAAGAATTGGTCATTATGCTGCTAAGTGTCCTCATAAAGAAACACCTGCAAAAGGGAAGGAAGTAGCAAGAAGGAATAAGAATCGGTTTAACACTAGAAAAAGTTATTATATTCATGAAGACAGTGATGGGCTATCTAATAGTGAAGAAGAATGTGAAAAAGATCTTAGACTTCTCATGGCATTTGAGTCTAGAGAAGAAAAGGATATTTTTGTGGATGCTCTAGAGGACGATTATTTTCTTAAAGAAAACAATCAACTCAAAATACGCTTGAAAGAAAGTAAAATACTCTTAGAAGAAAGGAAAATAACCATAGAGACTCTGGAAAAGCAGGTTGAATTAGAAGCAAAGAAACACATTGAGAAATTAGAATGTGAAGTGGTAAGTCTAAGAAAAGATTCTGAGAAATTAAAAACTTTGAATCTTAGATTTGCTAAAGGATCTGAAACCTTAGATGAGATTATCAAGGTACAACGTTCTCCTCTTATAAAAATAGGTCTTGGATATACCCAAGAATCCTCTCAAACTTCAGCACCAAATTATCTAAAAGCAGTTACAGCTGGTTTACAAAATTCTGCCACTCAGCAAGGGAATAAATAATCATTGCAGGTAAAGCATGATCATCTCAATTCAAAGAATACTAACAGGAATATCTCTCAAAGAAACACCAATCAACAGGAAAATCCAAGTAGAAGATTTCATGATCGCAGAAATTTCTTCTTCAATGGACAATGTTTTTCATGTCACAATTTTGGTCATAAAGCTGTTCAATGTGTTGCATATAAAACTATCATGACTAGAGAAGCAAGGAAGAAAAGGATTGAATTTTAGAAGAATACCTATAACAACTTTTCTCCTCTTCTAAATGAAGTTGAATGTGCTTATTTCAATAAATTTGGGCATGAAGAATCTGAATGCAGGAGCAAAGTTCAGCCAAAAGAGCATCTTCCTTCAAGATCCAAAGTATGGAAAAAGAAGGAATTACAGGTTGAAAATTGTGGCATAGCATTATTCGCAAAAGGTGAATAAAATCAATGGTACATTGATAGTGGACGCTCAAGACACATGACAGGTGACAAACACAAACTTCTTGCATATAGTGCTCTAGAAATGGAAAAGAAAGTTACATTTGGAAATGATAATCCTGCTGTAATTAAAGGAAAAGGATCTGTCTTTCTAAAGGAAAAGGTGAAGGCTAATGATGTTTTGTATGTGGATGGCTTAAGGCATAACCTGCTAAGTGTAAGTCAAATGTGTGATCAAGGAACTGAAGTTGTCTTTAGTTCAAAAGAATGTGTGGTTCGTGATCTTGATACAGGCAAAACAATTATAAAAGGGAAAATAACTCCAAGCAACCTGTATGTATTGAAGAACTGCAAATAACAATGTTACTTGAGTCAATCTTCAGAAAATTGGCTATGGAATAGAAGGTTGGGGCATCTAAGCTTCTCTCAAATCAACAAATTAAGCAGACTTAATGTTGTTCGTGGTCTTCCCAATATTAATCTACCTGAAAGTATCATATGCAAATCTTGCCAATTCGGCAAGCAGACCAGAGTACAATTTAATGCCAAGGAAGGATCATCAAGTAGGCCTCTTGAACTCATTCATACTGACATATGTGGACCTATGAGGAAAAAGTCACCACGTGGTGAAGAATAATATATCTTATTTATTGATGATTTCTCTAGAATGTGTTGGATTGGGTTGATTAAACACAAAGATGAAGCATTTGAAAAATTTCAGATCTTCAAAGCACTGGTGGAAAATGAACTAGATCTAAAAATCAAGTGTCTTAGATCTGATCGAGGAGGAGAATATACATCAAATGAATTCCTTGAATTTTTTGAACAACATGGCATAAAAAGACAGTTCTCTGTAGCTGGCACTCCACAACAAAATGGTGTAGCAGAAAGAATGAATAGAACAATTCAACAAATGGCTAGAGCTATGCTTGATGATTTTGGAACACCTGACACTTTCTGGGGAGAAGCAGCACATACAGCAGCAAACATTCTCAACAAGGCACATGTTCGGGTAAATAGTGACAAAACTCCATATGAACTCTGGTATGGAAATTCTCCCTCTGTGAAGCATTTTAGAGTTTTTGGAAGTAAATGCTTTATCAAAAATAATGATGAAAAGCTTGGCAAGTTTGAACCTAGATCAAATGAAGGGATACTTCTTGGTTACTCATCTACAAGCAGAGCATACAAATGTTACAATAAAAGGCTTCGAAAGATTGTTGAATGTATTGATGTTGTTATTGATGAGTCTCCTACAACCCCTAAAGAAGAAAAACAAAAAACAGAAGAAGATGATGGTGACTTTTGTCCTTCTACATCAAATAGAAATGAAATAGACAGTGGATCCAATGAAGAACTTGAAGATGATTTATTTGAAAAGGCTCCATCCAGATATGTCCAAAAGAATCATCCTGAATCTCAAATTTTGGGAGACAAGGAATCAGGTGTACAAACAAGGAGGACTCTTGTGGGATCTTCTAGCTATCTGGAATTTCTATCCACGATTGAACCACACAATGTCAATCAAGCCAGCAAATATGAATGTTGGATTCAAGCCATGAATGAAGAGCTTGATCAAATTGAAAAGAATCACACTTGGGAATTGGTACCAAGACAACATGATAAAAATGTCATTGGAACTAAATGGATATTCAAGAACAAGTTAAATGAGAATTGGGATGTTATAAGAAACAAAGCTAGACTGGTTTGCAAGGGGTATACTCAACAAGAAGGTATATAATTTGAAGAAACTTTTGCTCCTGTAGCTAGACTTGAAGCCATAAGAATGTTTCTTGCTTTTTCAAGTTTTCAACAAATCAAAGTTTATCAAATGGATGTTAAATCTGCATTTCTCAATGGTGATCTAGAAGAAGAAGTTTATATAGAACAACTGGAAGGATTCATTTTGGGAAATGATGAAAATCTTGTTTGTAGACTTAAAAAGGCTCTATATGGTCTCAAACAAGCTCCAAGGGCATGGTATTATCGTCTTGACAAATATATTCATCAACAAGGATTTTCAAAGGGGTCTGCTGATAGCAACTTATACACAAAAGTTGAAAATTATAAACTATTGATTGTAGTTGTATATGTTGATGATATCATTTTTGGGAGTAACGAAGAATCTATGAGTCAAAAATTTGCTTCTGTCATGCAGCAAGAATTTGAAATGTCCTTACTGGGGGAACTAACATTCTTTCTTGGCTTGCAAGTGCATCAAACTGCAGATGGTATATTCCTATCACAAGCAAAATATCTTAAGCAAATTCTGAAGAAGTATGGCATGGAAGAATGCAAACCCGTAAGTACACCAATGATAACCGGATGCAATCTCAGTTCTCATGATGATTCTCCCACGGTGAATCAACCAGAATACAGATCAATGATAGGAAGTCTACTTTATCTCACTGGGACTAGACCAAACATTATGCATGCAGTTGGGATTGTTGGACGATTCCAAGCTAATCCAAAAGAGTCTCACCTTCAGGCTGTGAAAATAATTTTCAAATATCTACAAGGAACTCAAGACTTTGGTCTATGGTATCCAAAGAATGCTGATCTTACTCTTCATGCTTACACCGATGCAGATTGGGCTGGAAGTGTTGATGATCGGAAAAGCACTAGTGGTGGTGCATTCTATATGGGACCCCGGTTAGTATCTTGGTTCAACAAGAAGCAAAATTCTATTGCCTTATCTACAGCAGAAGCAGAATATGTGGCTGCCGCATCTTGTTGCACTCAACTCCTTTGGATGATGCAAACCTTACAATATTTTCAAATCAAATGTGCTTCTCCTATCTCCATTATGTGTGATAATACAAGTGCCATCAGTATCTCAAAGAATCCTATTATGCATTCGAAGACCAAGCACATTCCCATCAAGTATCACTTCTTACGTGAACAAGTGCTTGAACAAAAGGTGAAGTTGGAGTATGTTCCCTCCAAAGAGCAAGTTGTTGATATATTTATCAAACCTCTACCCAGGGAAGCATTCGAATATCTAAGACAGAAGCTGGGAGTAGTCTCTGCCAGTCAGAAGAACAAATCTGCTTAAATTCAGAAGATTAAATTGGATACGCGGGTTTCCTAAAATACAGTCGCGTATATACGTGAGTTCATACCCAGAAAACCGCGTATGAGTGGTTGCTGACAATTTTTTCTGGGTCAGCATTTCTTCAGCACAAGCTGTGGTGCTGTTTGGTATCCCTGATGTGGTTTGGAGTCTCTGGTGGTATTTCAGCTCTTACATTTATGTTTCGTTCTCTATTGGGTGAAGATGCCTTGATGATTTGTTGTTGAAATTGTTCAGGATGCACACGCAAAGGGGGAGCTTTGGTCATATGGAAAGGATGCATTGGATGCATAGTTTCAGGGGGAGCATTAGCCTTGCTGAGCATAATGCATTGTTGGCATTATGATGGTTCTGAAATATGATCTTCCTTGAGGTATTTTTGGTAGTGGTCATAAAAATCATATTTGTAATTTGATGAAAAGGTGATGATGAGACCTATGATGTAAAATTGTAATATTCAGTCTTGTTCAAATTGTGTAAACCCACTTGGTTGGGTATTTGAGTCTCATATGTAAATCCACTTGGTTGGATCTTTGATGTAAGTATGAGTCCTTGTTTATAGGAAGGTCATAGATTCATATACCTCATTGAAAGATATGTTTGAAGTTTCAGCATGAACTCAGGGGGAGCATGGTAACTTCAGTGCACATCAGATCTACAACGCTCTTCTATCTGCATGAGAAAAAAACAACCTTGTGTCGGTTTTGATCCACCCTTTTCCCTTGATGACAAAGGGGGAGAGTGACATGGTGTTTGAATAGGGGAGAATATCATTATGCTTAATGTATCTATCTGTTGTGATGATCAAACACCATCATGGTTGCCATCAAGTCCAAAGGGGGAGATTGTTGGCAATATGATGCAGAGTGTTGTCCTTGATGGCAACCCACTTGTTGAAGATGATGGCAACCTACTTAATGAAGTTGTTCTTGATGCTTGATGAGTTTATTAATGATGTAAATCTAATGTTCTACATGTAGCTCAGAAGTACCAGTAAGGGCTAGATCAATGATGAAAAGTGTGTGACACAACGCATACGCGGGTTTGTTTAGGAGAAGTAGTGTATGCGCGTGGAAAAGTACGTGCCAAGTCGCGTATGCCCTTTTGTGCTCCAAATTTAGAATAACAAGGGGTGTTACCATGGTATTGACCCATTGTATTGAGCGCTTGATTATCTATTTGGTCCCGTCCAAAAATACCATCGGAGGTGGTGTGGTTTTGACTCATGGTATTGATAAAGGCTAAACCTATATAAGGAGAAGAAGATCATTGTGCAAAGGTGTGCATGTGTCTGGGCTTTAAATGAATACTTCACCCTGAAGTTTATTTGTATGGTTTAACTCTGTTCTTAATCGATAGATCTGAATCTATGATGCACCTATGAAGATGATGAAGGTTCAAAATCTCTAGATCTGGAAATGATGAATCTCTAGGATGATCTGAAAAGAAGTATTAAAGACTTGGCGCAAATCTGTTGAATAAATTGAAGAAATCTGGGTGAGTTCATAGATCTGGTCTATTCTGCAAAGTTTCTCTTTTATAAATCCATACACAGGTTCATTTCATAAAAAGTGTGTGTATACGCAGATCTGTTTAAACAAAGGCGCGTATGGGAAGTTAGGGTTGTTCTAAAAAATGCACAGATGTATACGCGGGTTAGTTTCGTGAAAATCACATGTATACGTGGATCTGTTTAAACAAAGGAGCATATGGTATCTGAACTTATAGTTGCTCAAGGTTGAATGTGATTCTGCATATCTATTCAGAAGTTTGGGTTATCTCTGATATTCTGATTATAGTGGTTTCACTGTTCTGTTGGAAGCAATGAGCAAAGTATGATTGTTGATAAGTGAAGGGTTGTATTGAAGCTGTTGGATCCAGTTTGAAAATTGATGAAACATGGTCTGCAGTGGTGCTGAAGGTCGAAGCCTTCAGTCAGCGGGTTGTAGCTCCCTTCCAGGAGAGGCTGGTAAACGAGAGCAGGGGTTCATAGCTCCCTTCCAGGAGAGGCTGGTAAACGAGTACAGGGGGTTGTAGCTCCCTTCCAGGTGAGGCTGGTAAATGAGAGAAGGTTGTAGCCTTCTGCAGGTGGGTGCCTGCGTGCTGGTATAAGTCTGCGCCAGTACATGGTTGTAAGAAGTTTTCTTTGTAATAAATATTGAAGACT